>OZ010578.1:88202067-88359567 GCA_963932145.1 Acanthosepion lycidas
CAAATATGTCTAGTACATTGTGGCTATGTTCATAGTTGATGTTGTTTAGGTTTGTTATTTTTTTCATAAAGACTTCAATTATTTTTTAACACATTTTGCAGTTGGTGATGCATATCACATTTGTGTTCTCAACAATTATGTTACATATTGAGGTTGGTACATTTTCATGCTAGTTTAAAAGTGCACATATGGAGCCATATTTTGAGAAATGTAGAGTCAGCGCCATCTTGATAAGCAAGTGGTGGTATGTCCTACATAATTATTTTACAATAGCACTTACATGGCATTTACAATAGGACAACCAAAATCCTTGAAAATGGCCATTAAATTAGATGAAAGCAATTTGACTGATCACGCTAGGAAATTAAATTGTTCACTAATGAATTTGATAACATAGTAATTTTGAGTTCAATCCCAGTAGTGCTAACTTAGAGTCACTGTAAACAAAGCAAGCAAGAACTGAGCAGCACAAAATAAGAACTAGATATGGTCAACAATCTGCCCTTGTAGATTAAATAGCAGGTTCAATTCATAATTTCCTGAAGGTTACCCAGATCAACAAACACCTGATTAAGGCCAAATGTCACAACAACCAAAACATTGTGATAATAACAACAAAACAAGGACAATAGTCTGCATGTATATAATATAAATAAATGAAGTGATTTTCTTCTTACTGGTTGAGTATTCATCTTTTTTTTGTTGACTTTTATCACAATGCTGAAGTCCCTTTTTACATTCTATGATTGTTAAATAAGCAGAATGTATTGCAAATAAAGAATAGACTTCTAGCAAAAGTTTCTTTATTTCTGATCCACATTACTTATTTAACAGTCATAAAATATAAAAATGACCTGAACCTATTTTGTGATAAAAGGTAATAAAGAAAGATTTTTAAAAAAACAGTGAAATATTAAAACCAATGCTTCATTTAATAAATTCAGATAAAAACAGACATTTTTAAAAGTACATATTAATATATACAAATATATTAAAACAAAGCAGGAGGAAGAGCATCGATGGGCAAAAAGGATTATTACTCATTGTAAAGTGGTGAATTGAAAATATGACAAAAAATAAACAAGAAAAAAAAGGATACCCAGTTATTGCTTCTCGCTCTTCAGAGTTCAATCAAGGACAAAGCATAAATATGTGCACAATGACAAAAAAAGGGGGAATTAAAAATTCTACTAAACAAAGAGCACTAAAAATCACAGACAGATTGCATTTAGTGGTATAAATTTTTATTATGGCTTTAAAAATGGACATTTATTTATAAGCAAAAAAAATTATTACTCATTGATGAATACAAAAATATAGCAAAAAAAAAAAAGAAAGAACAAAAAAGGGGCTAACCACTTATTGCTCCTTGATCTTCATAGATTCTGTTCCCACAGATTATTTAAATTAATTAATTAAATATTAAAATTTCTTAATATTTAAATGTTTCTATTTTTGTTAATCAAGTATTGACAACTTCAAAGTCTACTTTTAAACTTTTAGTTTTTAATCTGCATTTGTTTATCTCAATAGCTGGCTAGTGACAGGTTTCCTTTTTTAATTCATTAGATTGTGATGAACTTTTCCTATGTTGTTTGTTTTTTTTTTTTTTTCTATACCTTTTATTCATTTTTTCTTCCAGGTGGCAGTGTAACCAAATATGCTCAGGAATTGAGTCTACCAATTATGTCCAACAGTGAATGCTCTCACTACTTTGGCGTTGTGAGTCAAGAGAAGATCTGTGCAGGATTTACCAACCATGCAAAAGGAATATGTAGAGTAAGTAAAAACAGTTAATAAAAAGTCACTTTCTCACCACCATAACACGTCTTTCCTGTGCCTTTTCTATAAATATTATCATGGTAATTATTCTGATGAACTTTCCTCTATGGTATTCCCCTCCCACCTCAGACAATGAATTGTAAATATGGGGACTAGTTAGTATTTTCATAGAGACAAAGAGGTATTATGGTGGTTGTAGTAAGAAAGGTATGTATGAATGTGTTGTTTTGGTGTAAGGAACATTGTTCGTACGATTGGGTCAGTGTTTGCAGCTAGTCAGTTATAGTTAAGACAGAAGAAGACTGTCCTTTTCTCAATCCCCTTTTCGGCCATGTGCCACATTTCTGTATTAAACAGAATAAATATCACTTTCCTCTATGGTACCTAGACTTTATGAATAAGTGCAGTACTAGATTGGTGGCAAGGTCTCATCATTTTATAGTGGAAATGACTAGATGCAACCATAAGTTCAAATGCTAACAGTTTCTTCTCTCACACTTATGCTTATGGAGTGCTCTTCTAGCTTCTTGCTTCCCAGTCAAATTTGATCTTCAAAAATTTAAATGCAATGTTGATTGTTATCTTCAGTCTTCTATATTCTTGTTCTTTTATTGATCTCTCTCATTAATACTGCTTTATAACACTCAGTAACTTCTTGTGTCTTAGTGGCTTTATTGCCTTGCTTTAGGTGAAATGATTAAAAAAAAGATTTTGTCAAATTAGGAATACTTTAAATGTCACATAATTATCTTTACGAAAGCCAGATCAGACCAAAAATGGAGCATTGCTATCATATATTGGCTGGAGCTGTCTAGTCCTCACTTGCCCATTTTAATAGAGTGTAAAAATATTTTCAGAGGCTTGTGGATGCTGAAGTATTTTCCACCCTACAAATCATTTCCCGCAGATGAAACATTGCAGGCCTCTCGCTCCTCTGTCACTATTTCAATGGCAAATGTTCTGACAATCTACATTCCTTCATCCTACCACCCCTGACCTTTACAACTGGAACCAGGCCATAGCATGTACACAAGTGTGAATCACCCCCATTCCCTTCATATTCCATTAGAAATAAGTAAGTTCAATTTGGAGATCTTCTTTCCAAAAACTGCTGCTTTGTGGAATTAACTCTTCTCAGGGTGTTTTCTCAATCACTACAATCTTGACCTCTTCACGTCCAGATTTAACTTTCCTACATAACTCAATGAACTGAACTTTTTGCCTTTTCTTACACTCATACAATACAATGCCATAACCCTCTACCTTGAGTGGTTCTTGAGTTTTGTATTGGGTGAACATTGGTATAAAAGAAATTATATAGTACTGTCACTCAGCCAAAGGTAAAATCATGTAAGAAAAGTTACTTTTAAAATGACTTCCACCTTATTTAAACTTACATAGATTTTCATGATAGCACATTTCTATCTTCTATGTGCCTCATTCCTCCAGGACATAAGCGATCATGGCCCTCCACAACTTCCTATCCCTTGTGTCTCTTAGCAGTTTTGCTAAGGCTCCCACTCCCCATTCTGCCATTCATTCATACAAGCTGCCTTCCTTTACTTCTCTTACCCTCAATATGTCCTGTGAGAGTTAAGTTTTCCAAGCCATCTTTCCTCATCATATGTCTAATGAACTTTTCCTCATTCTAAGTATAAATGTTCTTTCTGCTGCTATTTTCTTTAAGACTACCTTTTTGCTTACTTGCTCTGTCCATGGAATTTTCAGTATCTTTCTCTAGAACTACATTTCTGCCAAACTCCAGTTTTCTCCCCATCTGTGAGGAGATTGTCTAGCATTCACTGCCATAAAAGATGATGGATATTCCATAACAATTCAGCACTCTTTTCTTTGTTTCTAACAATTTTTTTCTATTTCTCAGTACCTTGCTTAGCTTTTAGAATTACTCCTTTCATTAGTCCAATTACTGTTGAATCTTGGATCTCATAGTCACATTTTCCATCCTCTGTTAAAATAATTCCCAGATATTTAAACTTCTTCACCTGCTTGATGTTTAGATCTCCACTTTGTAACTTGTATCTTGAGCTTTTTCTCTTCCTGATGATTATATTTTCTGTCTTCATGCAATTGATGGTTAGTCCTTTTTTTCTCACTTTCTTCTAATACTATCCTGTCTAGGAGGTTGTTAATTTTCTTTTTGACTCAGTAAGCAAAACAGTGTGATCTGCATTATCTTATATTATTAAAATTATACCCATCGATAATAAATCCTGATAGAATTTCCAGTTCTCTTAGGATAGTGTTGCTGTAGAGGTTGAATAAATTTGGGGAGAAGATGCATCCTTGTCTCACTCCCTTTCCTATTTTTGTATAGCTACTCAGATGCAGAGAACGACGTTTTTTTTTAATTTTTATTTCTGCTTTATAGCATTTACATCCAGCCAATAGGTTTTCATGTAGAGTGAATCAGAAAGAGATCAAATTTGAAGTAGATTATAACATAAGAGAACTATTTTTGCCTTCTATCAACATGGTTTATGCCAACCTCCAGGAGAGCAACTCATTGTGCTTTCTTGATCTCAAATCTTTCACTGACATGAAGTGGAATGATGAAATCAATTTCTAGGTCTGTTACTGGGAAAGTGTGTTCACTGTGTCATACCAGACAATTTTTCTTGCCAGAATTCATCTTGTGCATTTATAAATCTACCATTCATCCATGCATTGAATATTGCTGCCACATCAGGTCTGGTGATTTCTACAATATATCTCAAGGTTCTTGATCCAAAGAAGAATCTGTAATGTTAGTGTATTCAGTATCTTTCTGTGGTACCACTTCTACCATCAATGGTATTTAGGATTTAGTCACTTTCCCACCACCATAATGTTGCTTTCCTGTGCCTTCAAAAACACACCTCTCCAAGAAATAATCAGTTTTTTCAAAAATTTTTTATATTACCATTGATTAAGCATTTGTCATATCCTATCAGCACTTCTACATTTTTTTATCCAATATATATATTTTATATTTATATATATTTTATATTTTATCTGCAATGTTATTATTTCTGACCTGGTATTTAGGCTTTAGTCCCTTTCCCACTGCTGTAACATAGATTTCCAGTATCTTTTCTATAAATATTTTTACAGTAATTGTTAGCTCAACCACATGAATTAAAATGTACTACTTGATTGGCAACTAGATCTCATCATTTAACTGTTAAGATAGCTAGATGTCACTGTAAGTTCTATTCTTATAGTTTCTTCTCTCCCACTTTGGAAATTTCTTCTGGTTTCTTGCTTTCCTGTCAACTATGATCATAAAAAATTTAAAAGTTGTATCAATCACAATCTTCTGTCTTTCTGAATCCTGTTCTTTTATTGTCTTTTCTGCTCACTAATGTTTACTTGTTTTCTTTCATTCTCAGTAACCCCTTGCATCTTAGTGCCATTTTCACTTCACATTGGATGAAATGATTAAAAAAATGAAGGAATGGAAGATTTAAGCAATTATCATAAGTGCAAAAGGATAGTAAAAATGATCAATAATTAATTTTTTATTACACAGAAATTATTTATCCTGCCAAAAATATAAAGTATGCAGTGCATACATTTCATACATGGGCTCTTCTCCACTGAAAAAAAATGCATGAATATGCCTTCCTAAATCTAAGCAAAGTGTTAAGAAACAAGAAAATCTCATTAGAAAGAAAGAAAAGATTACTTAACTGTAATGCAATATTGGTACTCCTATATGTCAGTCAATGCTGAACAATTTCCTCACAGATAAAGAAAAGACTTAAAGCAACAAAAATGTCATTCTACAGAAGGATGCTGAGAATACCATATGAGTAATTATGAAGTTTTAGAGAAAATAGAAACCAAAAGGACGCTTATCAGGAACATCAGGAAGAGAGAGTTGAAATTTCTAGGGCAGATAATGAAGAAAGAGGGCTTAGAAAATTTGACACTGACAGGAGATATTAAAAGCAGGAAGAACAGAGGAAAGCAGCACATAACCTACCTAATGTGCATGTGTAAATGGTTGGCAAAACAGAGATTGGAAGAGATGGTGAAAAGAAAAAAAGGGCTACAAAGACAAATTATGAAGAGCCATGATCACCCATGCCCTGAAAGAATATGGCACATAGAAGAAGAATGAAGATAACAAGTGAAGTGATAACAAGAAGACATGAGACCTTTAAAAGGCTTTAATGAACTAGCAAGATGACTACATTTTTTATTGAAGAGTCAACAACAAAGGGAGGTTATTAATAGTAAGTCAACAGGGAGATGACTAGGAAAAGACCAGTTCCTGAAAGGAACAGGCAAGTATTCTGAATACCACAAGTAAATTCAAAAACTTATAATAAAAATATTTTCCCCCACTCTTTTTTAGTAATACATGCAAACCATAGCATTAATTTCTCTCTCAAATATGAATAGCCATTTGAAAGAAAAGATAAAATAAAAAGAAAAGAGGTTACAAATTTTAAAACCACTTTATAAAATTTATCTCATAAATATTTTGTATGTGCAAAAATTTAGCAGTACCCATAAAAAAAAAATATTGATTGAGTATACAAAAAAATTTTTTTTTTTGTGGCAGGGGTTGTTTTTGTTTTTTTAATAAAAAGTTTTTGAAACTTTTGCATGCTCCTAATATATACTTTGTACATATATACATATTAATATATTTTTTTTTTCTTTTTCTCTTTCCAATATTTTAGGGTGACAGTGGTGGTCCCCTAGTTTGTCCAACATCCCGAGGTTGGGTGCAGGTTGGAGTGGCATCATTTACTAGCAAGGATCACCCTGAAAATTATCCAGGTGTATTTACACGTGTTGCTAAATACAAAGATTGGGTTGACCAGTCACTTAGATTGTATAGTTGATCACCTCTTCCTTAGTCATGGGCCCATCAACAGCAGAGTCCATATATCTTGATTTGTTCTCAAATAATTTCATATTTTGTTAACGATGCATTCATTAAACTCTAAAGAATTGCTTCTCTTGACTTATATTGACTCACTACAGATTGTTAAATGAAATGCCAACCATTGTACTATAAGAAATGTTCCTTATATATATAGTCTCATTTGATTTTTTCTTATCCACTGGTGGTTTGAAAATCCTGCAAATTATTTTTAATTTGTAGCTGAAAAGGCTATTACCCAGAAGTAATCTTAATTCCTATATATTCCGTGTGTATATATATATATATATATATATATATATATATATATACACACACACACACACAAACAAGTTTGATTAAAAAGAACCAACGAGGGGTTTCATTTTTTATTATATTTTCCAATTTTTTGTTATGGTGTTGAGTATTGTGAGCAAAGTTGTGAGCAAAGTTGTGGATAAACTGTCCAAAGTTCATATTTTGTTATTTTCTTCAAGTACTTTTCACTTTTACAGTCATTATCAAGAACCATATGCAATATGATTTGGTGTCTGTGTGATTGAATACCTATGTCTGCATCCTGAAATTCTAACTACCACACAAATACCAAATCATAATACATACAAGAAAAATAAAATACAAAACTTAACAGAAGTACTTTGTCAGTCATTTTAACAATACATACATACATGTGTGTGTGTGTGTGTGTATTTAAAATTACCAAATAAGCTGTTTTGTGCTATTGGTAAATTTGCCAAAATTCAAAACAACTTATTCGAAAAATTGAAAGATTTAATAAAAAAAATTAATAGACAGAACTTGTCCATGTTATTTAACAAAACATGTTTGAGAGAATTCTTGCTGATGAAATATGCTAAATATATATGTGTATGTGTGTGTATGTAAAAATTCAGAGATAACTAAAAATATATCTATAAAAGACAATATGAATAAAGACAAAAGGTACACTTATCTTACCTGATGCATTTCATCCTCAAAGTAAATGATAAAGTCCATCAGAGAATACATATTGGCTAGAATTTTTCCTTTTGTCTTTATTCATGTGTACATCTATCTATCTATCTATCTATCTATCTATCTATCTATATATATATATATATATATATATATATATATATATACACGTTTTTAAACAGCCCTTTTTAGTATTTGTTTGCTTGTTTCCCTCTCTTTTTCTCTCTCTATATATAGACATAGATAGATAGATATCTATAGATAACTATAGATAGATATTTATAGATAGATAGATAGATATCCGTATATATATATATATATAAATGAATAGATAAATATATATATATATAAATATAGATAGATAGATATGTATATATAGATAGAGAGATATAGATATCTATATATGTATATATATTTAGATATATTTATACATACATACATATATTATATATATATATATATATATATATATATATATATAGATAGATAGATAGATAGATCTATACAGGGCTTTATGCACTACACTATTTTTGGAGCTGCTCACACTCCCACACCCAAAATTGGAGCTGGCTCCGCTCATGCTCTCCGTTTTCAAAAAGGAGCTGCTCCAACTTCAACAAAAAACAAAAAAAAGAGCAACTCTTTTTCGGCGATCCATAGTTAAAATGTACCTTCTTTCATAAATGTTGGACGTTTTTGCAATTAACAAGCTGGGTATGAGATGTTTCAGTACTCAAATTTAATAAGAACCAACATGAAGCCTGTCAGCATACCCTTTTTACCCATTGTAGCGGACCGTGGCGGTGATGAGTATGTAGAAGAATACATGTGGGTAGAATTTCCTGCTAGCCAGTCCAAGTACATGAGAAAGTTGGACTTTAATTAAGACCAAAGAAGACTAAGAAAACAAACAAGACCAATAAATATATGTAAACAAATATATGTATTAACATTAACAACAAGTACAAGTTACAAGCACATAGACACTTACATTGAGTGCGTGTGGTGAATATTATGTGTGTGTGTTGTGGTGAGTGTTCCTATGTACGTGTATTGTTCTTAGTGTGTTGTGGTGGGTGTTCGTACGTATGTGTATTGTTCTTAGCGTGTTCCCAGAATTTGGGAAATGCTGTATCTGTGAGAGCTCACATCTGCAAGGTGGTATAAGGCAGAAGGCCTGAGGACAAAAGAGATCGAGGCGAAGGGTCAGCCAGTATTTATAGCCAGGGGAGAGAGAGACCCCTGGTGAAGGGTTAAGGAGGAGCTAACTCTGACACCATAAAAAATACCAAAGTTCCCCAAATGTACTTCCTTATAAGGCATATGTCATTCCTAACTCCAAAAGAATTACCTCAACAAACAGGTTAGTTTCACAAATTTTATTTTATCATAAACTGGAGTTTAACTTAAGTAATATTTATTTTTCGAAATTTCCGTCTTTCAAGCTGTGATGGTTTTTTCCAAAAATTCCTCCTCCAATTTCAAAATGAAAAGGCATCCTTGAAGATTTCATTTTAGCATTAATTGAAAGCTAAATGATTAAATTTACTATTTCCAGTCAGTAAAATATTCTGGTGTATTTTAAATAAAAATTATATAGATAGAAAGCACAACTTCTTGGCCGAATTTAGAAAATTTTTTAAAAAGCGGCCATTTTCATAATTTTAAGAAATTTTTAAACAAAATTTATATGCTTAGAATTTTATTTCAGGACCAAAAGATATAATTTCAGACCAAGAATCAATTTTATTCAACATTTGGATGAATATTGAGGGAAATAGGCGAGAAAATCTAACGGAAGTTATTACCCATAAAGATTTCATTTATTTGGTGGTGGTGGCAAAATTGTGTACAAAAGTAAATTGTCAGTAAATTAAAAAAAAGAAAACATTGGTTTCTTTATTCATTCAGCAATGAAAATTTGTAATGAAAACAAAAAGTTCAAATCTTTCTTCCCCCACACTAATATCTACAAACAGCTTTTATACTCTCTCTCTCTTTCTTTCTTTCATATATCTAATAAAAAAATGACATCAAAGACTTTCTACACGGTCTTATGCAACTTATAAGAAACTAGCAGTAGAGGCCAGCATTGCTCGGGGATGTAACAGTAAGAGATAGATCAAGTATCTACCATCATAAAGACTGAAAAATAAAATTGACAAAGATTATTGTTTAAGGTTGATGGACACGCATGTCTTAATTAGTTTTTTTTGTTTTTTTTACGAATTGGTCAAACCCAAACTCAAACAAAAACATTGTTTTCAATCGTTATGAGTCTACCGATTGAATAGAATTTTATTATAAACAATTGCCTTGTAAATCGAATTTTTAAAGCATTCTGAATGTAAAAATAAAGAAAAAACACTACCTGCCAAAAAAAAAGTGAAGTTTTATTGAAATCGGTTGAAAAATGTAGCAAATCCGATCTTATATATAAACGAACACACACACACAAACAAACAACCTGGGTTTTATAATAAGTATTACTCGATATGAGTTGTCTCCCTTTCATTTTCGCGACAGCGATGCCTCTTAATTGTGTTTTCAAATTGATTTTATGCAAAAACAATTGTATTTTTCCAATATTTGGTGCTGTCAGAACCACCGCAAGGTAATTTTACATAGTCCTGTGAAGTTTTGTTGAAATCGGTTGAAAAATGTATGGAATCCGATCCAATATATAAACGAACAGACAATCTGTTGTGTATATTTGTTTGTAAGAGCATTAATTTTGTTAAGAAAGGTGAAATAGGGGGGGGGGAACTGTCGAACAATCACATGGTCAAGATAAACACTCAGTTGTGGAGCAAGCTGAGGTAAAAGAAAAGTAATTCAACCTTGAGGAAGAGAGCTATTTATGGTGCAATGGAGCATCTCATTGGGCTGTGATTGGCTGCTGGTACCTGAGTGGAGGTATTTCTATATAAATACCAGCTTGATTCATCAGTTAGTTTGCAGGGTTTGTATTAAGTTACAACCTGCTTTATTTTTGTCTGCCAGCTGGACGCTAGCTGGGACTCTACACCGGTAAGTGCTGTTTATTGTCTTGTTATTCTACAAAAACCTGGGCGTAGATTAATATTTGGGTAGTTTACTATGGCGGCACTCACCAGAATTTTCCTTCTGAGTGAGTTATTTTCTTTTTTTATGAGTGTAGCATTTTTAAAATCAAAATTATGGTTGAATTTATTTCTATGTATGACTAGTGCATTAGCTAAGTTGTTTTTTGTGAGGTCTCTTTTGTGCTCATAAATGCGTTTTTTCAAACTTCTACTTGTTTCTCCAATATATTGAGAGGAACAGTTTTGGCAATTTATTCTATAAATGCCTGCTTCAGAAAATGCCTGATTCATAAAATCAAAAGAAAATGGTTGAATACATCAACACAGATATAATGACAATATTCTCCACACGTGACAATTACTGACGTTATTTTTCAGTTAAAAATATGAAAATAGCGTTTCTCTACATTCCAGTTGCTAGGTACATTCTGTTTTTGTTTTTATTAGTTACTTTGTTCATTTAATTTCATTTTCGTATTTTGCTTTGATAAAGTCAACATTGGACGAAACGCGTCAGCAATTACCAGTTTTCCTATTGTCATTTTTATTCATAAATATTGTCTCTCTCTACTGATTAATTCGGAGAAATTTTCTTATATATATATATATATATATGGTAATATTAGCTGTTTCCTTATCAGTTTGGTTTTTCCAGTTACGAGTCCTTTTTTAAAGCTGATCATTTTGTGTTCATTTTGTTTAGTTCTTTTTTCATAACAGATTTAATGTTTAGTATAGAGCTTAGAAAAAATTCACAGTGTGAGATAGGCAAGAAGTAAGACATGTAGCAACATCAGCACGGCAAAGTGCACTCCTTTAAAGGCAAGGAAGGGCAAAAATGTTTTAAGTCAAGTGATAGCGATTGCTGTATGAGTCGTATGATTTTTTAATCAAGCACAGGCAACACCGGGACATGCTGCTAGTATATATATATATATATATATATATATATATATATATATATATATATATATATATATATATATATAAGCTGTATTTAGGGAACAAGAATTTTTTCAAACATGCTTAATTGAATAATATTGACAAGTTCTGTCTATCCAATTTTTATTAACCTTTTCAAATTTCAAAAATTCATTTTTATTTTTCGTTCCACCTGCTCCCACCTGAATACTTTTGAAGATTGCTACATTCATTTTCAAGGATTTCATTTTTTGGGGTGTTTATGTAACTATATATATATATATATATATTAAAAACAACAGATATTTTGTGTCAGTTAATTTTAATGGGGATATACTACAACTACACTCTCATGGAGACTCACCTACCACCTATCAGACCAGAGTGCCATTGACAGTACATTAATAAGCAACATAATGATCATAGTAACATCAGACAGCTTCTCACAAATAAATAGCAAAAACAGACATATGATCCTTGAAGCACTACTTATACAACAAAAAAAAACTTCTATAAATCAAAACAATTATAACTTAAGAGCCCTCAAATATATATAAATAAAAACAAGAAAAACATGTCACTCCTCACTTATGTAACAATATTCTTTGCCCATGTCACAACACTCGCTAGTTTCTTGAAATTCACCAATATTTTAAAGAACATTTGCTGCCTAAATACACAGAATATATATATATATATATATATATATATATATATATATATATATATATAATTATTTATTTAAAAAAAATTTATAACATAAATATGTTATAAAATTACTACAAAAATAGCCATTTTGTTTCAACACCCTCGGTAAGACACCGAGGGTTTGAAACAAAATGGCTATTTTTGTAGTGATTTTATAACATATTTATGTTATAAATTTTTTTTAAATAGATAATTATATCTGCTCTACTTTGTATTGAGCACTCTTTTAAGAATAGTAATTGTTGGTTATTGGAATTCATTCCATATACACCAATCATATACTTGGATATATATATATATATATATATATATATATATATATATATATATATATATATATATATATATTGTTTTGGAAGAAAAGTTTGTAGTGTGTTTCAGTAGGTGATGTTTGAATAAATGATTTTGTTTCATACATGACTGAAATTTATGACATGTACATGTATTCTGAAAGGTGAAGTTACAACATATCTTTCTATATGATTCTTACTTGGATTGTAAATTTTGAATGATTTTACATTAAACTTGAAAATGAAGTAAAATGCAATGAATTTTCAACATTTGAAGCTCTTTTATTCCTGTGAAGGAAAAACACTGTAAAACCTGTAAAACCTGTAAAAAAAGATATATGCTACTTATGGAAATGGTAACATAGCTGAGAGTACTGTTTATAAGTGGTTTACTAAGTTAATTTTTTTTTTTTTTACAGTAAGTTTCCCTCCGGGGATGTAACAGTAAGAGATAGATCAAGTATCGGATCAAACTTGATCTATCTCTTACTGTTACATCCCCTGGGGCCACTCAAAGTAGAGAGTTATATTAAGAGACAATTTATATGGATAATGTTATGGAGTGATTTCACAGTGGAGGCTTGTATTTGTACTAAGTCGGTCCTAAAATAGGTTCGATGTACAAAATGTTAGGAACTTCATATAATAGGTATGATGCAGAGTAAATCTAGTTGTGGTCGTTGATACTTTAGTATCCGACTAACGGTCATCCGCCATCAACTGACTGCCTGACCCACTGAGTGACTCATTACTCTTACTACTTCTACTTATTATAGGTGCGAGAGTCTATTAACTATAGAATAGGTGTGTTACACTATAACAGATAGAAAGGGAAGATAACGGTTCACCCTAGGTTAAAATTGTAGTGATTGGGGAAACATCTTCTTGGGAGTTGGTTCCACAGAGCATTGGCTCATGGGAAGATATTCAAGTGGAACTTACTTCTCAATAATGGAATACAGAGGGAATGTGGGTGGTTTGCTATTATATAAGTTGCATAGCAGGTCCTAGCCATGAAGGTTAGAACTTGTGAACCCAAGGAATGTAAGTTTCATGGAAGTAGCAAAAGAGCAATGAGAAGCTTGCCACAACCTGCCTGTAAAAGAGAGGTTGAAGGGTGGAAAATAATTTGTCACCTCTAAGGACTCAGAGGCACTTCTGAACTCTATCAAGACTGGAAAGTGAGGACTAGGAATCTCCCACTCCAATATGATAACAATACTCCATTTTGTGCTTGGAATAGCTTTTGTGAAGGTAGAGGATAGCATGAGGGGTCAGGTACTTACTGGAGTAGTAGAGGGAGCCAACCATTAGTGAGTGTAAAACAGAAAAATATTTTTGTACTCACAACCCACCAGAGAATGAAGTTCTCCATCTGCCTGCACAAAGTCAGTCAATGAAGCTTGATATAAACAGCTTCTAAAAAACATAAAATGTCTAACCAACCAAGCTTTGTGCAGTACGTAAAACACTTCATCAGAATATTTCAAAGCACAATCCTGGTAGTTCAATCGCTGACTCTGCCCTGACTTATATGAGTAAGTACAACTGCAAGTTGGTTCACCCCACATAGTCAGCATCACACTAACATTTAAATTGATAAATAACAGAACTGCTTTGTTCAAATATATATATATATATATATATATATATAGTTGGGCCAGAAATAAAGACAAAAAGATAGGAATTGAATTAAACCAAATATATTAACAGAAACAGTAATACAAACATACACAAACAAGAGTATTACAACAAGAATGTTTGATCCGACTGTCAGAGCTTACTGCCGGAAACTTCCCTCTCTAAAAGGCAGTACTTGCTCCTATTTATAGCTGGAAGAGTCCATGCATGCATGGGTAAATTACCATAACACACACACACACACACACACACACATATATATATATATATATATATATATATATATATATATATATGTGTGTGTGTATATATATATGATTTTAAAGTTGATTTAAAAGTGTTTAATTATAGAATGTATATGAATATGTTATACATTGAGAGATGTTTCTCTTAAAATATTGTAATCCTGGATAACCCACTTTTTGTCTAAATTTAATTTCAAATTTTAATTTTCCGCTTGCCCTTATTTTAGGTCATACACTGATTACCTCCCTTTAACCAGTCAAACGATTTTTATACAAATAGTGTCCATTATTCAAATTTTAAATTTTACACGTACTTCAATTCCTTTTTTTGCTCTTTTTTTTATTATTATTTTATTTTTTATTATTACCTCATTTTCTGCACTTAAACCCTGCATTGCTTTAGTACTATTTTTGTACCATTTTAATTTTTAACTATGAATCAGTATCCATCCCATGAGCATCTACCGTACGTTTTTAAACATTGTGCCCGACAAGTTGGATAACCAACGTAACTTAAGTCGCACACCAAACGTATGTATATGCGTATTTATTAATATATATTTCTTAGTTCTGTCTAATCACATTGAGCACTAATATGTCTACACGTCTTGGCTAAATTTGGTAATTATTTATTTGCTTACCAACGTATGCACGCCATCACATACATGCATATGGTTGCTAATAGCTATTTCATTTACCTAACCCTACCTACATCTCACAGATAATGAATCAACCAAACAAAATATTTTTTTTAAATAATACAATTATATAAATCTCATGTTATTATGAGCAACATTAGAAATGTTTATATAATTTTAAACAATAACTCTGAGCAATTAATAGAGAGACCTCAAAAAGTTAATAGCCTAATGATGGAAGAAGCATTTATTTTGCAACATAATCTCCTTCTCTGTCAACAAACTTAATCATTTGTCTAATATTAATCATGTAGACTGAAATGTTGATATATTTGTCCAATATTAATCACATAGATTGAAATATGGATACATTTGTCCAATAATAATTGCATAGATTGAAATATGGATATATTTACCCAATATTAATTGCATAGAACTAAATATTGATATATTTGCCCAATACTAATTGATCACATAGATCAAAATATGAAACATTTGTCCAATATTATTTGTATAATTCAAAATATGAATACATTTGTCAAATATTAATCACATAGATCAATATGTTGATATATTTCTCAAATATTAATTGCATAGATCAAAATCACAGAGATCAAACATTATACAAGGAAAATTTCAGATCAATGTTCTCTTAATAACTACATATCAGGCTACAAATATACAGATTGCGATGGGTAATGTGTCACCATTTTATATTTTTTAATTTTGTGCATGCACTTTGTTTTTTTTTTGGGGGGGTGACATTACAGTAGGGTCAGTTGGACACTTCCTGGGAGACAAAGAGCACCATGATACAATTCACTGTGCCAGAAATTTGGAAACAGCATGCTGTACTGCTTGGCATTCCTGCTGGAAGCTCCAATATGAATATTTCAGAGTGCTTGGGTGTCAATCTGAGGACAATGCAGAAGATTTGGAAAGAGTTGGATGAGTCTAATGGTGATTACGAAGGTGTTTGGAGTGATCACTAGTGATGTTGATGTTATGCCTTCATTCATCTTCCCACAGGGCCTCAAACTCAACACATAGGCCTACATCAAGTGCCTAGAGGAGGTAGTGCTGCCCTGGGTCAAGAGGGAGACTGCTAGAAAACCCTATGTCTGGCAACAGGACTCTGTACCATGCCACATAAGCAGGAGAACCCAATCATGGCTGTCAAACAATTTCTGCAATCACATCACCCCTTACATCTGGCCAACTAATTCCCCAGACAGCAACTCCCTTGATTATTAAGTGTGGGGTACAGTTGAGCAAGACACCAAAAAACTCCTTGTAAAACCAAAAATGAACTGAAAGCAAGGATTATAGCAACATTCACCAACTTAAACAAGGAGACCATCCAGAAGAGTTGCAGGAGATTCCAAAGTTTTCTAGGGGCCATGATTGAAACCAATGGCGATTTTATTGAATAAATGCACTCTTTATTATTTCAAAATATTTTTGTGTAATTTTGGTAAATATATCTGTTAAAATGAGATGTCAGTGTTATTTTCATTTTTGAGTAATTTAGACGACAATTTATCCATCGCACCCTGTATTGATCTACCCTCATAGCTCTGCAAGTAAATAACAAGAAATATATGGAAGTATAAAGATTTTTAAAATATTTTTTATTGATTAAAATATACAACTCTTGTTGAATACACAAATATTCAATATTGCTGATCTAGCCTAATAACGATATCATATAAAAATTACTACTTTAAAAAGATTAATAATTTTTGTTTTTTTGTTTTATAGTTATAATATTAATAAAATCTAAATTCTAGTTGCAAAGAAAGTTTTCAAATTTCCAGGCATTAAAGAAAATATTTCAATTTTAAGTTCTTCCAGTCCTTTTATTTACTTGCCAACTACTGCAGTATATTTTCATATCTTCCTGGAATCATCTGGGGCATGATATTTGTTTTTTTTTAAGTGGTCATGTAGATCTTGCATTAGTTTGTAAGTCACTGGTAGAATTTAAAAATTCTATCCTTAAGTGCCTGCTGAATTAAAAGTCTTTCCCGACGTGCCCCTTTAAGTATTGACTTATTCTCATGCATCCGACGAACTAGATATGCCAAAGTCTCCATGACTGGACCATATGGAAGAGCTTTGTAAACCAACATTTCAGCTTTGCCTGTAATTAAAAAAAAATGTCTAGGTTAAACACTACCATTAAAAGAAGTGGTGACTATGTTGTAAAATAAAATGTGAACCTGTGATGTATAGCTATATCTTGGTGCATGATATGTTTGATTGTGTCCCCTTATTTCTTATATAATAAAACAAATTGCATTACTTTTTGACTCATCTTCATATTTTATTTCCTGTGAGATGTTCGGTAAAGTCTACTTTAAACCTGTTCTACACATTTTTAATGGTAATCCTGTTTTATGGTTTAACAATTTAAAATTTATCAATGATTTTCTTCAATAAAGGTTGATTGAAAAGCTAGACACTTCAAAGGAATTACATCTGTTTAATTTTGGCAGTTAATTTCATCATATCTCTACTTCTTCAAGATATTGTTTACTTTAAGAAGATAATTTTAAAAGAAAAAAATATCACTCATAAAAGTAGTTATAAACACAGAACAGACCACCTTATTAAGAGATGATCAAAATGAAGGATTGTTAAACAAAAAGCTGGCAATTCAAAAAAGTTCTAAGTTAAATTCCGAGGAGGAATGTTAGATATGCAAAATAAAATATGACTACCTTTAATAAAATCAAACCTACCTTTGAGTGAAAGTCAAAGGTTATGTAAAGGTCAAGTATATTTACCTGGCCTCCCCACCAAGAGTGGATGTGACACAAGGTCGTTTTAATGTGGGGAGTGCCATATGCATACTTATGCATATGGGCCAAGGACAAAAATTGATTTTTGCCTACCCTCTGTGACCACTCTCACACTGGCATTGGTATTACACTGATCCAACCTTTTTAGTGCAATGAGGAAGGTGCTGCCAACTTCTGAGCAACATCTCTCATCTAAAATGAGGAGAAACATAGCTCCACTTACAGCACAAAGAGCGATAACCACACCCCAGTAAACCATCATTGGCAATGGTTAACACTTGTGCCAGGTTAGGTTAGGTTAGGTTAGATTAGATTGGTTAATTTTATAGATATGTCAACCCTTGTTAGGTTAACTGATGTTGAATTTTGTATGGTTCACTTAGTAAGGATCAAACTCGCTACTGAGTAGAAATGATCAAACTCAATTAACTATATGTTGTGGCCTGTTTAGGGGCCAGAAAGAAAGACATGGAAGATGAAGGTAGGTTGAACAAGTGTATTGAAATACAGAATACATACAAAGCAAGAGTGTGAGTAATAAGCAGATAGAGGTGTACGTCTGAATGGTAGGTTAACACTATGTCTTGCCTATTCACCCGACTGCCTGTTATAAAGTCTTGCAATTAGTATTTATGAGAGGAGGAAGAGTTCATTCTACTGTAGGAGGGTTTACCACAACATTATATTATGTTGAAACAACAGTTCTCATACAATCACTGAAGTTAAGCAACATTAAGCCTGGCCAGTACCTAGATGGATGACTGCTTGGGAATAACTGGTGCTGTAAGCTAGGATGTGCAGGTGGTGTAATGGAAAATAGCTCGGAATTGTAAATCGGAAAGCTGAGTTCCAACTCCCATTGAGTTCATTATATTCACTTATGCGCAAATATTCTTGGGAAAGGTATGAATCCACCTCTTCTCCCCCAGTCATGGGTTAATTAGTAGGACTAAATCATTATTGTCCCCAGAAAACTCTTATAATCTAAAAATATTTTCTCACTTTAAATAACCTGCAAAAAGTTAATAAACTGTAAAAAATAAAATCAATCAATAGATTAGCCTTGCTAACCTTTACCCTTTACCCAGACACCTTGAAAGGAAAATTTCAGTCCTCAAAGGTTACCAGATGTAATATGCACATAAGATAGGCTTGTAAAGGAAAGAACTTACAAATTGTAAAGGTATTCATTGGAAAATTTACAAAATAAATTAATTCTCTACCATTTGTCCATGCATTGAATACTGTTGCCATATATGTCTGGTGCCCCTGCTGTTCATCTTGAGGTCCTTGAAAAAATCCAAAGAATTATCTGCAATGTAGTCAGTCCCGACTTGGCATCTTGACTCCATTCACTTTCTCACAGAGGTGATATAGCTTCCCTCTGTCTTTTCTACAAATATTTTCATGGCAACTACTCTGATGAGCTATTTTCCCTGGTGCCCCGATTACATGAATTTAAGTGTACTACTAGGTTGGCATTTAGGTCCCACCCTTTTACTGTTGAAACAGTTAAATGTAACCACCACTTCTACTCCAATAGCTTCTTTTCTTGCACTTCCCAACAGTGGAACTCCCTTCCTCTTACTTGCTTCCCTGACAACCACAATCTTCAAAAATTTAAATACAATGTCAATCATCATCTTCTGATGCCTTCATCCCATTCTCTTTATTATCCTTTCTGCAATCCAGTCTTTTCTCTTACTTTCACTCTCTGTAACCCCCCGTGTACAAGTGGCACTCCCACCTTGTTTGGGGTGAGAAAAAAAAACGTACATGGATTTTTATACATCTGTATACAGAACAACATAGCTCAGAAAAAAGGGAGAAATTTATTTTATTCGATTAGTCTAGTGTGTGTGTGTGTGTGCATTTGAGTGAGAAAGGGAGATATTTCACATGGTTCAGTTCACCTGGGTAGTAAGTAATCTCCCCAGCAAGGAAACAAAACATGTCTTGTGACTATGACACCCTGTGAGGAAAAAGAGGGGAAAAAAGAGAATGACTGTTCCTGTCCTTTCCTTTTATAATGCTTAAAATAATTCCACCTCATGCACATTAAGAGAAATTTCCAGGCAGACAAGGTGGGGTAATCCTATAAGCTACAGAGCAAATCTGCCAAAATAATCTTGAAATAGCAAAGTTGAGAATAGATGTCAAAATGCTTAATTGAATAATAATGACAATTTATTCTTGCTTAATGGAAGCATCACTTTCAGTGCAATATTACTACAAGTATTATGACATCTGTAGTTAACAAATGTTACTTTTAATTGGTAAGAAGCAGTTTTTCTATAGAAACACACCTCTTCAAGAAATAATCACATTTTTCAAATTTTTTTCATATTACCATTGATTAAGCACTTGTCATATCCTATCAGCACTTCTCCATTTTTTAAAAAACAACCAGAAGAAGAAGCTTAACCAGTGAAAAAGGGGTTTTTTGTTTTGTTTGTTGTTGTCTTCCATTATTCAGTATCTGTTTGCAGGCCAATATACCACTCACAACACACTCTAGATCATAAATATCAAATTAATTTTTTTGAATTTTCTGAATTTTAAGGGAGGAAGGTTCAATTTGATTGAATGATAAAGTATGTTCTTATATTTACCTTACAAAATTCTCAATAATACTAAGTTAAAATAAAAAAAGTTAATCTTTATATTATTTAAAATATATTATTCCTTATCTTTTTCCCATATTGTGTTAAAGTAAGATTGGTTGATTGATTTGTTTGTTTAATGGCATATTATCACCTTATGGTTCATTTAATGCCAAAATTTAATTCTTGGGAGCTTTAAAGTAATAAAAATGCAATATGTTATTCTGCTTTCACAATTGAATATGTGGTAAATGATACTCAGCATTTGTACAGATACATATTTGTGAGAACAAAATCACTAGAGGCAGTGATATGTGTTTTATGTTGTAGTTTTGTTGAAGTTATATTTTGGAATACAGTTTGATTTAAGAAATTGTTGGATATTATATGGATTAATGTCATGAAAGAGTTTTTTCATGATGGTTGTTTGATCGGTTGATTTTGTTTAGCAGCATATCAACCCCTAGGGGTTATTTAATGCTAAAATTTAAATATTCTACAAAACTAAATATATTTTGAACACGATTGTATACTTTCAGCTACAGATAAAATGTACTGCTAGTTATTTTGCTTTAAAAATGTATTGTTGGTCATTTTACTATAAATATGTATTGTTGGTCATTTTACTATAAATATGTATTGTTGGTCATTTTACTATAAATATGTATTGTTGGTCATTTTACTATAAATATGTATTGTTGGTTATTTTACTATAAATATGTACTGCTAGTTATTTTGCTTTAAAAATGTATTGTTAGTCATTTTACTATAAATATGTATTGTTGGTCATTTTACTACAAATATGTATTGTTAGTCATACCCAGGATGTTGTGAGTTATGGATTGAAGACATCAGAATCAATTTGGTACGGTAAATTAACTATCATGGTAGTGTCATAACAGATGATAGAAAATGGGACACAAATATTTGAAGGTGTACTGGGATAACAAAGGTTAAATAAAACACTAAGAGATAGGAAAATTTCAGCAAGCATTTTCATGCCTGCAAAAAAATGAAGTGTCAAAAGGACAATTTTTCTATTGTCACTGTAATTATCTTAACTACCTTCACTCCTCAATGTTTATTGTTTTAAAAAGTGATGATTAGAATTGTAATAAAATCTAAACATATGATGAATGTGAATTTATACATTATTTTTATTATTGAGAATTTACAACAAAAATATTAAACACTATTTATTTATTAGATTGTTTATTTACAAGAATAATTTTATATTTACAACATTCTAAAAACTAATACAACTGAAACCAATTCAAAGCAATATTTATCATTTACCAATTTATAAAGAAATAAATATGGAAATAATGTTTTATTCATAAATTTATTTTTTAAAACAATAAACATTACTGAAGAGTGAAGAAAATTAAAATAAAAATGGTATCATGGGAAAAATTGTCATTTTGACAATCCGTTTTTTTTTTATTTTTTTATTTTTTCGGGCATGAAGGTCCATGTTTGCCAAAATTTATTGGAAAAAAAGTGTTAAATTATTATATAATATCTATCAACATATATGGCAGTGAATACTGGACAATATCCTCACAGATGGAGAGGAGATGAAACAATTTGATTGATTTGTTTTTTATGAATTATCAACCCATTGTGGGTTATTTAAAGCCAAAACAGATTTTAGATTGTAAGAATAATTCTTTTTTTTTTTTTTTTTTGGCAAGTGAATATTGCCATATCAATTTTTGGAGAGATAACATTGATTTTTCCAGATACAAATCCTACTGTTTAACCCATAACTGGGGGCAAAGAGATGGATTCATACCTTTCCAAAGGGTATTTGCATGCAAGTGAATATAACAAACTCCACAGAAATTTGAACTTGGCTCTCTCGTTTCTCATTCTGTTCTGCTATCCATTGCACCACCTATACATCCTGAGGCAATAAGTATGTGGTTCTATAGAAGGTTGCCAAGAATACCATAGCAGGAACATATGTGCAACAGGGTAGTTTTAGGGAAAATTAAAACAAAAAGGACACTTAAACTTAAATTACAATCAGAAAGAGTCAGTTGAAATTTGTGGAACACATAATGAGAACAGAGGGTTTGGAAAATTTAACACTCACAAGATATATGGAAAGAAAAAGGGAGCAGATGAAAAGAGTAAATAATAATAATAATAAGTTAAGTGACGTATCCACAGTGATCATCTGTTTGAATAGTATAGTAAAATTAACTTACAAAACCTAAGCTAGGCAAAGTGCACATATGCAGTTTTTTTTTGTTTTTTTTTTGTTTTTTTAGTTAGCATTAAATGAGCATTAGCTGAGCCTGGTCACGCTTAGCAAATTCTTAAATTTGAACCTTATTTCATGCTTTAAATGTAAGCCTAGCAAGAGTTAAAAACTTTAGCTATTAATTGTGTTAAAAATATCTGAGCCTTGTTTCATGCTAATTTTTAACTACAATTTGTAATTTTTGTTAAATTTTTTTTTACTTGAAGAATAAAGCAATTTGTTTTAAATTGGGCCACTTGTTTATGAGGAGGAATTTCTAATTAAGTAGAAAGAGATAGAAAAAAAATCTGTGCTGAAGCAAGGGAAATAACTTAAGAGATATCTGTTTCTAATTACAGAGTTCATTCCCTTGGCAAGTAATTTCGTTTATATAAAAATAAAATAAATAAATGTGATCACTCGATAAAAGGCTGGGAGGCAACTCAAGATAGAGGGTTACTATTTATGGTCATGATGAATGAAGTGTGTGATATGAATAACAGAAGAGGTGTTAAAAATTGAATATTTTGAGAATAAGAGGGATAGATAAGAACTGACCCTGGGCGGGAAGAGGTTAAGAATGGGGGAAAGGAGATACTGTCATTCGCGAGCATCTTTTTTTACCCCTTCTCCGAATAGGTCCATTAATGCTCACATTTTGACCAAGCTTTGGTACCTCACTTGAGCATGATCCTGACTTAAGAAGTTCTACAGGTCTGGTTTCTAAGTTGAAAACTAGAGTTCATTAAATATGGTATGCCTGCAATTATTTTTCTTTTTTTCTATTTTGGATTTGATTGTTTCTTCATTAATGGATGCTGGAGGTAAACTTCTTCCTGTGCCGATGTCATCCGCTTGATTCAGACCTTAGAGCAGTTGTTTCCAAACTTTTTTCTCTGGGCCGTAATTTTGGAATGAAAATTTGTTTATTTTAAATTTTATAAAAAGTACATTTCAAAATAATAAACACAGAGACGGTTAAAGGGAGATAACCGCGTATACGACATTATTATTGATCCTCCAATTTGCAAACCCTTAATACTTGATATAATGCAAAAATATCACAATGATAAAATCGGAAAATAATTATTTATAACTATTTATACTGGGACTCATGCATGCAATTACAAGTAATCCATAATAATATTTGAAATTTTGAAATTATATTTATTTTTGGTATATGAATTTTTTGAAACTTTCTACATCTTTGATTGTCTTGAAATCATTCTGCCTCACCTGCTATCCTCTTCCGCTACACCTATGAGGTGTGCGACACTGTTTGAGAACCATTGTCTTAGAGTAACTCATAAGCAGGCTATCCCATCAGCAGGTGTATAATATCAGAGCTACTGTATTGTCATTTATTTGGTGAATGAGATTTCAATCAATATAATTAGTAGGTTGGGGCAAAAATAATGACGTAATAATGTCGTTTTTTGACGTATTTTTTAACGTCAAAAAACGACATTATTACGTCATTATTTTTGCACCAACCTAATAGTAGGTTCCAGTAAGATCTTTCAATACCATAATGAAGAGTAGAGCTATGGCTATGTATAAATGCAGTTTTTTTATAAAACTTTTCACAGAATGCACAGATATTACACTCTGATCCTCAGCAGAAGTGTTACTGACTGATACTTTAATCTTAGATGGAGCTAACAGAAATGCTAATCTATGGGTAAATAATTCCATCATTTTTACTGAGTACTATGCTAGCTGTCCAAGGCTGCATTGATTGTAAAATAAAAACTTAAAATGGTAAGATTAAATTTGATTCTACGTTATACTATTGTGGTGTTTTAATATTGTAAATATTCTTGGTGTTTCTTTATTGGAACTTCAGATATAAAATGAAACTGACTCAAAGGTATAAAATAAATAATATATTT
The DNA here is from genome assembly GCA_963932145.1 of Acanthosepion lycidas. NCBI lineage: Eukaryota > Metazoa > Mollusca > Cephalopoda > Sepiida > Sepiidae > Acanthosepion > Acanthosepion lycidas. Next base: position 88,226,756 of record OZ010578.1, read on the forward strand.
TATTTATTTGCTTTAGACTGACTTGTTTGATATTTAGCATCACAAAAATGTTCGTTTATAAGGTGTGTATTGGTAGCAGCTTGGAGAATGTCCAGTAGTGATAGTTTTCAAGTTATACCATGCTAGGGGTAGTAGTAATATTAGAAATAGATCAGTGTAAATTTTAAGAGAGGACTTCTGTTTATTATATAAATTCATTGTAAAATGATGCCTCCCTACATAAACCAAAAAAATAAAAGGTCAGTAAGTGAAATAATAACAATAACAATAAAGGGGAAATTATATGGTATGAATATGCTTTAAATTCATATTTTGTGGGTGCTTTAAAATTATTTCAAATTTTTCCCCTAGAGAAAAGGTATGAATATGCTTTAAATTCATATTTTGTGGGTGCTTTAAAATTATTTCAAATTTTTCCCCAAGAGAAAAGGTATGAATATGCTTTAAATTCATATTTTGTGGGTGCTTTAAAATTATTTCAAATTTTTCCCCAAGAGAAAAGGTATGAATATGCTTTAAATTCATATTTTGTGGGTGCTTTAAAATTATTTCAAATTTTTCCCCAAGAGAAAAGGTATGAATATACTTTAACTTTAATGTAAATATTAACATTTAAATTTTAACTTGAAGTTATTTGAAATTTTGTAAGGTAAGAAATAGGCTTTATCGTGTGGTAGGAGCATATATATATTTTTTTTTTAGTTTACATATGGGGATCAATTTACAATGAATTTAAATAACAAATTGAATCCCCCTTTTAAAATTTAGAAAATTATTTTTTTTTTATATATATATTTTGATTTGGAGCACTTATCCAATAGATTTTTTTATTTTTATTTTTAATCATTTCTCCTCAAGCAAGCTAATAAAGAAACTAATATGCTATTTACTGTTTGTAAAAGAATATGAATAATAATATGAAAAAAAAAAATTTAAATGATTATTTCTTGGATAGGTACAATTCTATAGAAACACCATGATTTCAACAATACTTAACCAATTTTCTGCATACTAACTTAGTTTAATCACTAAACTTTAGAAAATTTCTGCTAACTAGACTGAATTATTGATAGTATTTCTATGTTAACATGAAATTTAGTGTAGTTTATACAGCAATTTTTTATCATTACTTGGTAAAAATTTAAATGCTGAAGATTATATATTATTCATGTACAGAAGAATAAAAAGAGATGTCACTTGTTAAAAGGGTGGTAAGTATTTTTAATCAGAAGACAGTGATAAACCTTTCCTCAAAAGAATGAAAAAAATTAAAAAATAAGGATTTTTTTTACCAAGAGCAAAGGTGACATGATCTCCCATTCCATAGATTTGACCAAAGAACACTTCTCCTCCAAGTCGATCAATACCTAATTCATCAAGTCTAAGAAAATAGATGAAAAGAATTTACTTGTAGACTTCAGATTCACAAGAAATATAGCTTGTAAAATATATTGTCACGTAATTTTCATAAAAAAGCAAACCAATATTTAATAAATCATACATATGGTCAGATCAAATTTAAAAATCAAAATTTAATATATATGTGAGGGGTGACGTTTATCTATTTGCCAAATATGGCCAAACCTTTTTATGGACAGTTTTTAAATTTGGTATGTGATTGTTATAATGAGTGTTTGGTTGCAAAAGAAACAAACAATCAAGGTGTTATGATAGATATTCTCTCTGACAGATGTAGTCTCAAGAAAAGGTAACTTCCCTGTAGGTATAGCGATACTGCCTTTTATACTGTGCCTAATTTACATATTACTACACCTTCCTGAACCTATGAGGCTTTATACCTTTAGTTGATCTTTGACTTCTACAAACAACCTTGGAAGACATAATCTGTCTCTCAGAGTGAGTCTCTTTATTTCTTTTTATAGGAGATCTAGGTCTTTATTGATTCTTCTCATTTGAATCATCATGATATCTCCAGTCACTCTCATCCTCAGATTGTTCTTTACTACTACTTGATACACTCATTCTCTCTTCCCACTCCTGTTATTCACTTTCACATCTCTAGTAGTCTTCCTGATCACTCTCAATAGTGGATTCACACATCCTTTCTTGCGTTGTCTTTTCTTCTGCTTTATCTTCCCCCTCTTTTTCCATAACTTTATGCTCTCTTGTGGGTTCTAAATTGGTCTTCATGAGCCAGTATGCCCCGTCCCTTCTTTGTTAACACAGCTGTGTTAAATTCCTTTTGCACCACATAATTAGCCTTTTCAGATCTTGAATCCTTGTCCATTCTGTACCACACACTTTCATTTGTTGCAAACCACATGGTAATTGAAGCTCTTATTTGTCTTTCCATCAATGCAGATAAGCTTTGTCATGCAGAACAGCTCTATAACTTAGGAGTAATCTGAGTAAATAAATCTATATCACAATTCACTGGAGAGAATACTTTTAATCCCATTTTTACCATTTGAACCATTCTCTTCACAATTCTATTTGACTGTGGGTGGTAAGGTGTTGTTTTGTATGGAATGCAGCCAATATATTTTAACCATGCACATAAATTTTCTTCACAAAAATCAGGTGCATTGTCAGAGACCAATGTTTTTGGGAACTCCATTTCTTGAAAAGACTATCTTCAACACCTGCTTCACAGTAGTAACTTTTTTATCTGTAACTTTAATAACTTCAGGCCAGCCTGAATATGAGTCAACTAATATCAGAAATACTTGTATATCTTTAATGTAGACATGATCCATATGTACTCGTGTCCATGGTTCCATTTCCTTTGGCCAAGAGTGAATTTTATTAAATTTCATTATTTGTACACACTTTGGGCATTTTTAACATATTCTTCCATATCTCTCAAATAGCCTGACCACCATGCTTGTATAGCCAATATACTGCCAAGTATATCATCGTGCACAGCTTTAATTACTTCTTTTCTCAGAGACAATGGAAATACTCTGCTATCTCCATTACATATAATTCCTTTTTCTCTTGTCAATTTGTGTCTTGACCCTTTATAAGGCCTCTCAGCCATAGAGCAATTACTCTATGTATTCCTTTTTGAGGGGGTTGAATATAAATTCTAAATGCTTATGATCAGATTTTAATAGAAATTTCCTTCCCAACAAAAAATTTCTAGCTCTCTCAAGCTCCACACAATTGCCATTCCTTTTCTTAAACTTTGGTCTACCAATTCTTTCCCAAAAATTTCTAAGTATCAATGTAAATTCATTTCCAGTATCCACCTGCATGAGTAAAGTTACTCTGTTTAACTTTACTATTTCCCTACTTTTATCTCAAATACTTCTGTACTTTAAATTGGCAAGTTATATTTTCCAATTTTTCCATTTACTTTTCATATGTACATATTGTCTGGAAATGATTTCTCTTTTTACACTTAAAACACCATTTTCCAAAGGCTGGACACTTAGTTTTGCTCCTTTCTGTATACAAGTAAGCTTTTAGTAGCACTGTAAGTCTCCATGCTGCCTTTGGGGGCATTAAATTTTTGAATCAATTCCAATTGTTATAAGAACTCCACACATTCCGCCAGATTCATATTGTCAGCTTGAAACTGCTCTAGAATTTTATGCTTGTACGAGATGTCAAACATACCTTCAATCAGTCTCAGTACAATTAGCTCATCTTCAATAGACATTTGTTTTAAACTCATTCTTTTGAATTCACAACAAACAATAAAAATTGCCAAAGGAGTTTACAGTAATAGCAATGTCAAGAGAAAAGCCATCATTTTGACACACCATTTTTTTATCTGGGTACAAGTGTTAAACTTTGCCATTTCCTCTATAAAACTTTTGTAAAAAGAGACACTCACATGTTAATAGATTTCTTTACACCCTCTTCATTATGAGTGGCGATGATTATTCGATAATTGTTTGGCTTCCTCTGTATTCTCTTTAACATTTTTTCCACATTGTACTGGTACCGCCAGCTTGTGTCTTCGTAGGTATCATTAATAAGATCAGGATAGCCATGGCTGATGGCACGTTTGCGTTCGTGATCCATATATGCTCCCCGAACAATCTTAGCCCCAAACTTTACTCCCTGTGCATCTGTAAATTCAACATCTTTGTCCAGATTTGCTGAAGAACCCTGGAATATTTTGAAATTAAAAAAAAATTAAATGAAAATTCAAGCACACAGCATATCTAAAGTTATTTATCAAGTTTGGTATCAGTTTACATTTTGCATTTATACTGTATAATATTTTTAACATAAAATATTTAGGACTCAGCTTTAATTATTAACTGAATGGAATATAGGGATTTTCTTCTATTCCAGTAAAATTAGAAAAGAAAAACTAATCAAACCCGAGATCTAAATTAAAAATTCATATCCTAATCAAACTGTATAGTTTAATCAATATCCACTCAGACATTTTGTGTTGATTAATTTTACTGAGCGACTTTTCCAAATTATAAATAATTCTTCTCAGACAAGGAGGAAATTCTGTTACAAATTGTTCAAAGTTTATTTCAGAAGAAAAGTACAAAAAATAAGCACCAAGCTTTCGACTTTCAAAAGTTATCATCTTAAGAAAGTCGAAAGCTTGGTCCATATTTCTTGTACATTTCTTACAAAATGAATTTGGATAATTTCTGACAATGAAATACATTTATCAAGAACACCATTTACTCACTTTCATTTGTTAGACATTAAATTGTGCCACTTGACATCGTCCATAGCTTGCCTAGGCTTTTCGGCTAGTATTCATGAGTATTCTTGAATTTAAAAATTTTGAAAAACCAATAACATTTTTGCTCTTGTATGTAAATACTTGTTACAAAATAAAATCTTTATATTTGCCTTGATAAAGTCCCTCAGAGGACGAAATGTGTTGGTGAAGATAAGTTTTCCTTTTTGTCTTTATTCATATATATATATATATATATATATATATATATATATATTTCAAGATGTTTAAAAGAAAGGTTGCTGCCCAAATATACATTACAATATATATATATATATATATATATATATATATATATATAAAGGGTGTTCTAATAACTTGGACTGATTTTAAATGTGAATTAAGTTTAAAATCGGTCCAAGTTATTGGAATACCCTTTATATATACATATGTGCATGTGTGTGTGTGAGTGATTTGTATATTGCTTTTCTGATGTATATAAGAGTGCAATTTTTTTAATATTTTTAAAAAACCTTTTTAATACACATAAAAATAACATTTTTTTATTATTCAACTATTAACAGCATATCAAGCCCAGTCACATCCTAAAGAAACAAATAACCATTTTTTGTGTATGTGTATATATGTGTGTGTGTAGATATATATATATATATAGAGAGAGAGAGAGAAAGAGAAAGAAAGAGACAGTGGGGATATAGGAATCAACACTGCATGGTGATTGCCAGTTTCACACTTCACTGCAATCTTCAGAGCAAGCACTAGGTCAAAAGATAGCACTGACATGTAAACTGATGGTCATCATGCAGTGTTGATTCTGATATCTATACTGTCCATAAATGATCTATCTCCAATACTGAGAAATATCTACCCTGATGAATATAAAATTTATATATATATATATATATATCAAAGTCCAACAGAATGATAAAATAAAGAACAAATAGGAAATGTTTATCAATCCAACATGTTTCATTTTTAATAAAGCATCATCAAAGACTGAGATATGGAGAAAAAGAAAGAAATTCTGGTATTTTTACTTTTGTGCTGTTTGAAATTCATTGGTCAATTGTGTAGTTTTAGTGGATACCCATATTTGAGTAAATGGTCTATTTATTTTATTTTGTCTAGCAGCATGAACATTCAAGAAATCTTATTAAAGAAAATCCATAATCCAGAAGGATTCAAAGCTGCATTCCCCTTTTTGTTGAAGAAACTATCCAATGTGGTGCTTTGACTACACATCTTCATAATTAAGCAAGGTTCTATTTTCTTTTAAATCACAAATCAAATTTGTTCAGATTCCTTTGAAAGTCATAACTGCTCAACTTCGTATCCAAAATATAAACAAAGCAATTTCTAAAGAAATGTTCTTTATATATATATATATATAACTTTGTCACTTAGTTGATTGATGTTATATTCAGTACCACTACTCCAATTTTTTCATTTACATTAATTTTATATTAAGTTAAAAAAAAAATTATGCACTTTTTCATTGATGCTAAGTTGATTTTCCTTCTTTGTATGCATGTGTGTGTATTCACGCACCTATGCAGGTGTATGTGTTTTTCCTGTACATGTGCATATTTTTCGTTTATTTCTTCTTTAAATAATTATTTTTATTTTTTTTAATTAATGCTTATATATATATATATATATATATATATATTGCAAACCATGGATAAATGTTTTTTTTTAAATAACTATAATAATTTGTATGTGTTTTTAAATATCACTATTACAACAAAATGCAGATTCTATTGCGGTTACAATAAGTTTGTTTCTCTAATTTAACCCAGAAGATGATCTTGGAAAAGATTGAAAGTACTTGGGTTAGAAAAAACTACAGCACCTTTCTTGATGAATTTCATCTTAACATCAAGAAACTGATTAGAGAACTGGAAAGTATTATCATAAAAATAAATAGACACAATATCCAATGAAACATATTTGAATGAAAATATGCTGCTTAAATACATATATATATATATATATATATATATATATATATATATATTTGTTTGAATAAAAACAGATCACTTTAAGGTTCCATATAATAAGTTATTTCACCACAACCCATTTAAAGGGCTCTGGATCATCAAAAGGGTTGTGGTGAAATAACTTATTACATGGAACCTTAAAGTGATCTGTTTTTATTCAAACTTATTTGCTCTGAATTTACATTGAGCTCTCTGGATATCACCCTCCTTGGGTCTACCCACAACACACGGATTACCTAGTTTTGCATAAACTATATATATATATATATATATATATATATATATACATGAAGTTAAGGAAAAATACTTAAGTATATATATATATATATATATATATATATATATATATATATATATATATATATACTACAGTTCAAAGATTTGAGGCCACCCCCTGGTAATTTTTTAAAATGTCTCAAATGTAGTTATTTTGTACTTTAAATATAAGAATAATTATTATACATGGTTAAAAAAAAAGTGAGACATGATTTTTTATTAAAAATTTTATTATGACAAAAAAGAAAAAAAGCATTTTATGATTAAATTTTGCTTGTGTCAAAATATCCTCCCTTCACCTTGATTACTGCAGCACAAATTTTTGGCATTTGTTGCAAAAGTTTACCAAAGTATAAGTTTGATAATTGATTCCATTCCTTTTTCAATGACTCTAAGAGCTCTTTTTTTATTTTTATTTTTTTCACTCTTCAGTCAAGTTCATCCCATGCTAATTCTGGTGGTGGCTTCAAACTTTTGAACAGTAGTGCATATATATATATATAGAGAGAGAGAGAGAGAGAGAGAGATAGATAGATAGATGAGGTTAAGGAAAAATCTTTAAATTTTAATTCAGTCTTTCTTACCTTGAGGTAACTTTGATATGTGAAGAATATAAGAGGAAGATGTGTGTTGTAGTTGAGCATCATAGCCAATGTGAGTAGATTTATTCCCGCATTTACATATGTGTACTCAGCATCAAACATAAATATCACTTCTTTTTCAACAGCACTCTAAAAAATAAAATAAATTTCAAATTTTGATCAACAGTCTCCTTTTACTGTGAAGGCATTGTTCTTTGTTCATATTTACTGAAGAACCCTAGAAGGGCATTACCAATTTTTGATAAGTATTTCTTAAAACTTAATTTTAGTTAATCTCCATTGCAACTAACTCGGTCCATCAGCCTGTGGTCATTAATAAATGCCACAGTTTGGTAATAAAAAGATTAGGAAAAGTTTCCAGAGATAAAAGAACTGTAAGTTCTATGGAAACCTCTCTATGTATGGTTGTTAGTCTAATAGAGCTACCAAAGCTTTATTAGTTGACTATTGGAACTTTAACTCAACCCAGATCTCAAGTTGAACTCGTACATACAATCCATTACTAAGGATGCTGGGAAAATGGTTATTTCCCTGTACCACTCCAGCAAGTATCTGACTCCTCCTGCTATCTGCTACCATTATGTTATATTCAGTGCTAATAGGAATTTATATTTGAACAACATGGTGGATAATTAAGTAAGGGTTTATTGTAAAAACCAGTACAATAAGAATAAAGGAAACAGTTATGCTCAAGGTCGTCGCAAGTCAATCCAGTAGTGAATGCTACTATCGGAAGGGCAGTAGTTCTTGCATAAGTCTGAGTCATACTCAACAGATCCCAGCTAGAGTATCTAGCAACTGCCCCATGCAGTCACGTGTGGCACAAGGCCGAATTTAATGTGAGGTTCCCGATCTCATAGGCTCAGCCAAAAGATCCCTGTAGACTCCACATAAAGGGGTTCAGGTCGGCCTACCTCCCCGAAAGAGTGTGTCCTTTGACATAGCCTCATCCAGGTACTTATCTGCCTTCAAGCAGAGAGTTTGACAGCACAGCTGGAACAAATCCCAACTAGACTCCATAGTCCGTTGACTTACTAATACTTATAGGTAGTTACTGCCTATAGTGTAGTTACTCATGGGGGTGACAGGTCATTCCATTACATCCCATTACAAGAGCCTGATCAGGATGAAAATGAAGTACTGCTGCCATATATGGGTGGGAGCTGCCTTCTAACCACTTTTGCCCCAGCCCCTCAGCCTCTGATGTCTTACTCTCTGGGTTGAGGTGTCTACTCGGTCTTAACCAAACTTAATGGAGTGACCATAAGTCCCCTGGACACCCATAGATCATTCGACCAGTCCACTGGTTTAATCCTGCTTCTTGCCCACGTTGTTTGGTTTGATCCAGAAAGCAGAAGTGATGTTCATCCATTCACAGTCGACTGGAGATGTAGACACAGCTGAAGAGTCTGTGCTAAGAAATATAGAATGCACCAAAAAAATATATATATCTGCAGTAAGCCAAACAAACAACTATTCAATGTTTCAATTGTTAATGTCTTTTATACAGCAGAAAAGAATAGTATAGAAAAGAAACAGGTTACAGAAAAGAAAATAATTGACGTAAGAACTCATATACTGGATTTTAGACAGAGAGAGAGTGGGTTGTGATTAGCTTGTTGTGTAATCATCTCAGAACGATATGCGTCTCTTGATTATTGTAGCTTGTTCGATGTTTCTATTTCCAGTAGATTACTACTACTGCTACTATTATTACAATAGTAGCAGTAGTAGTAATCTTCATTGTAGCAATAATAGTAGCAGTAGTAGTAATCTTCATTGTAGCAATAATAGTAGCAGTAGTAGTAATCTTCATGGTAGCAATAATAGTAAGAGTAGTGGTCTTAGACATTGGAGGAGTAATTCACTTCTTTGTACTTATATCTACAAAATATGTTAGCAAGTGTTTTTGGTTCCAATTCTCTGACGTCACTCTCAATCTCCAACCTCTCTCTCCAGCTCAACTGCACTCAATGGCAGACCAGCCAACCACTCTTTGATTAGCTCTTCCGTCCAGCTCTTTCATCTCTCCTGTAGCACCACGACCCATAATGGTCACCTGCGGGTGCTCACACACGTGACGACAATGTGCCGACTGATCACGGTCTCTCCCGTCTCTCTCTTTCGTCTGCACTCAACAGCAGACCAGCCAACCGCTCTGTCAACAGATTTCTGTAGCACCACGACCTGTAATGGTCACCTGCAGGAGCCCATGCACATGACATCACGCAGCGACAATGATGTGCTGACTGATTGCGGCCTCTCCCGTCTGGCCTTGCTCGACCGTCTGCTTCTTCTTCAGCATAACTACGTGTTTATATAGATAAATCTGGTTGATCATAAATTGACCCTTGGCCCGCACGTGATTATCACAAGTGCCGTTTTCAACCCCAAATCATGTGAATTTCAAAGTTTTCATAGCCTGAGTAAGCTTTATTTCAAATTTCAACTGATAAAATTTATTTCGTTTATTTCCATTGTCTTTTCAGCAACCCAATTTCAAAGGCGAGATCAGATTTCCTCATCAGTAAACAAAATGCTCTGATCTAATTTCACTAGCTAGATTCACTCCAATTTCAATAAAAAAAAAATATATGTGTGTGCGTTTCCAAAACTCTCTCTCTTACACCTAGTCTTCACCAGTGGCAGAATATAGAGGGGGTCAGGGAGTCACAATGCCCCAGGGGTGCACCATCATGGAGCTAAAATCACTCAGTAATTAGCAAGTTTATTGCCAGGACTGGGAGTGAATTTCAAGCAAAATGTTCTACTTCCAATATTTTCACAAAAACACGTTTAAAAACTTCGCCTAACTAGACCCAATCTACCCAAACTTATTGAGATTTCGAGTGAAAAATTAAGACCAAGTTAGGTTAGGCCAAGTTTTAACACATTTATCAGCAAAAATGTCGGGAAATTAATTCAAAAAGTAGTGAAAAAGGACCTAAAATTTCTTCCTTTTTATTTACTTTAATATCCTTTTGTGTGAAAAAGCATTTATATTTAGATTTTTGCCTAGTTTCAGAAGTATTTATATTTTTAGAATCTAGAATAAAATTACTTGTATTTATATTTTTATTTCCAATTATATCATGTCAATAATCACCAGAAGTATTTAGATTTGGATTTCTAAAAAATTAGTATTTGCTCCATCCCAGCTTGTTGGCCACTGGTTGTGGTAGGGGATGCCGAATCAAGCTCTTGCCCCACCTGGGACCAAGACCTCAGCACACTACTGGTCTTCACTTTCCATTTTCAATAGTATCCTTGTAAGTGGCAAATTATATTTCCTTTCTGCAACCCCTTTCTCACAGATGAGACATCGCAAGCCTCTCGCAGCACTATAGCTATTTCCATAGAGAGTATTCAGATGAACTACATTATATAGTTCCACCAGTCCTAACCTTCATGGCAAAGACCCACCATGCCATTGTAGCAACTCCACCCTCATTCCCATCCACTCAAGCAGCAGCTTCTCATAAATCACTGCCCTGTGGAACTGACTCCCAAGAGGTTGCTTCCACAATCACTACAATCTTAACCTGTTCAAGTTTAGGGTTAACCATTATCTTCCCCACATATCCACATAAGCTGTACCTCTTATTCTGCAACCCTCTATCTTGAGTGGCCCTTAAGCCTTGTTCAGGGTGAACACCACTTTAAAAGAAAAATGAAAAGACAATCAAATCTAACCTTTAAATTCATTCTCCTTTTTCTTCAATCACTCAGCAGTTATTTTTTTTTAAATGCATTACTTTTAGTACCTTGAATTTCCATTAGCTGAAACATCGTCAGCCATCATTAATTTTTGAATAGTATTTATTTCAACTTTATTTTAATTGCTTTAAATGAATACTAGCCAGAAATTAATAAAACCCCAGAATAGTTGTAATAAAACAAAAGGAAATGAAAATTAAAACAAACAGTCTATCTATGGAGATTTATCAAGTTTGGCATCCATTGTTTATGTGTTGTAGCTATAGTGAATAATTTGTTGATATGAAAATTTAGCAGTAGGCTTTAATTAATTTAATTAATATATGTATAGGCAGACAGGGATGTTTTTCCATTATAAAAGAATCATAATATATAATGTGGCACAATGTAACTTTATATATTTATCAGTCATGAAGTCTGGTGCAATGGTGCTGAGTAACAAGATATTGCGTAAATTCAGGATGTAAATATTAAACATTTCAAATACCTTGGTGTACGGATGAGTTATAACAAATTTATTATAGGAAATAATTAAATTAAACATAGAATAGGTTTTGATAGAGTGAGTTTTACTCAACTGTGCACACTATTCAGTTCAGTTATGTCTCATGTGTGATACACGCTTAGGCGATCATGTATCTTTCGATACATGACTGACGAGGTAGATTTTTTTCCCACAATAGGTTGCCATTTATTTCTGTGGTAGACCAGTTGTCATCCAAGGCTATAGAACCCAGTCTATCCTGCTATTTACCCATAACTGTCGGGAGGAGGAGATGAGGATTCATACCTTTCCCAAGGGTATTAGCACGTATGTGAATGTAATGGACTCGACTGGAATTTGAAGTCAGCTCTCCGATTCCTCAATACGAGCCGCTATCCATTACTCCACCATTTCTCCTGCACACCGCTACAAAACATTAACTCAATAACTCATCATGTTCTTAAATAGCCTCATCAGATTGTGACTTTCATATGGATGCTATGCACAATGCCAAATATCTAAACTGTCAGCTGTATACAACCACTTTCTAAGATCAATTGTTAAAAATGGCACTGAGCAAGTGAAGCCTGAGGGTCTTGGCAAAGACTATTTTCCTTTGAACATTGTGGAATGGCGCTAAAGAATCAAAAACAAAGAACTGTACCAAATGACAGAAACCACATTAATTTAAGACTATCAATAGAAATAACATCTAAAATGAATATAACTCAGTGAGAAAATAATGATATAATCAAGATGACATTTCACATTACTTCAAATGAAAGGTTAAGACTATCAATAGAAATAACATCTAAAATGAATATAACTCAGTGAGAAAATAATGATAAAATCAAGATGACATTTCACATTACTTCAAATGAAAGGTTAAGAAGAAAATTCCTATCAATAATGGAAAGAGTGATAACAACTACTAGACTTGAGAAACCTATTTTCCTGAAAAAATGTTTTATGAAAAAGATTATATAAATTTCAACCAACAGTAGCTGCTCAGTCAATGAATGCCAAATGTTTCCTTATAAGGAAACAACTAATATTACCATTATGAAAACATGAGGCATTTCTCAATAGCACTCAAAGTAATCATGCTTTGTGTTATCATAAGAACAAATATTATTACTAAATAAACTGGTTAGGTTGTAATACATTGCTTTTTATTTTTTATTTCAAAATAGCTTTATTTGGACATTACTTTTAATAATTCAAAAAAGTAGAAATCTTTCTTTATGAACATTACTTCCTAACAGGAAGTTGTCATCAAGGGAAGTAAATCTGAATTGTTTGGTATCAAAAGGAACATTAGCTTGTAACAATAAAGTTAACAATTATATAATAATTCACATATATAAAAAATTAGTGTGCATACATGTATATGTTATAAACACATATGTGATAACATAAATGATGGAACAAGGGAAAAAACAAGTGCCACCAGTGAGGCAAAAGGAAAAGAAGACAAGAATTGTTAATATAAAATTCTTTGTATTATCAGTACAGAGGATGTGATCAGAATGTCTCTATGTGGTCAAGAAAAGCAATTTGGAGGATACCTGCAGTTGGTAAGGCCTGGAGTTGATACCTTTATTGGGTCAGCTGACTGAGGTCATGGATGGTGACACAGAGCTGGCTGGGTGTTAAAAGCTGGCTTGGTTGCTACAATTCTGTCCCATTCATTTATGAGCAGCTTTCTTAAAAGCAAATTGTAGAGGCTCCTAATGTCATCTTTTGTTCATGTTTTTTCTCTGGTGACAATTTTTGTGTTTGACTTATTTTATGTTGTATTTTATATTTAAATTTGGGTTTTGCCTTCATTTTTACATCTGGTCAATATATACACTGCATGCCAAATTATTATCAAGATAACTTTTTTTCTAATATTTTAAAAACTGTCCAATCAATTCACACAAAATTTTCACACAATGTTGGCAACATTGACCTGCGCAATCACTGAAATTTTCGTAATGATCTGCACAATGTAAACAAACTGGCGCCATATTTGTTATCAGCACGGTGATTTGAGTGTGCCAAATTATTAGAAAGGTTTAGTAAAATTCCCAGAATTGAGCAAACAAAACGTTTATTAATGTTCACGTGAATGTTTATGATAAAAAAAAAGCTAATAAATAAGATAATCAAACAAATAATAACAGATACAAACAAAGGCACAAGTTTTAAACAAATTAATAGGGAATGTGCTTTCCCTGTTTTGAAATTACTTGAAGAAGTTGACGATCCATAGAATTTGTTAATTGTAGGATGTCATCTGCTGTAATGCTGTGAGATATGTCAAGAATTGCTTTCCACAATTCAGCGTTGCTCCTAAATTGTCGTCCATTGACGTACAGTCTTCGCTTCATGATGCTCCAAAGGTTTTCGATTGGGTTCAAATCCAGAGAATTTGCTGGCCACTTCATATTTCGAGGTCCATTGAAGCCTAACTGTTTCAAATATTCAGTAGTCTTGTGAGCAGCATGTGAGGGAGCATTATCTTGCATAAAAACAATGGCCCTTCTGAAGGCAACTCTTTACCTTTTCATCCACGGTTCAAGATGCTCCTTCATAAATGCTATGTATGCATCAGCAATCATTTTGATGCCATCTGGTACTCTCCATGGGCCCACTAATGTTTTTCCAATAATACCACCCCTGATTATTATGCCTCCATTGCCTTGTTGGTGTCTCAAACGCTGATGGCGATTCTGTCCATTCATTACCCAGCCTTTGCACCATCTATCTCGCCCATCAAGTGTTGCCTGAGTTTCGTCTGTGAACAAAACTTTAGAGAAATCAATCTTCATATTGTCCTTGGCCCATTTCAGTTGAATTTGAATGTGATTTCTCGTCAGCAGAGGCTTCGATACAAGTTTGACTGTTGTTGCTATTGCCCTCAGATACCGACACCGAGTACTTTAAGACACAGTAGGATCCCCATGCGACTGAAAAGCTCTTGACTGGTAAGTCCAGGGTTCTTCATAGCCTCTTGTTTAAGTCATGACATGAGACAACGTGAAATAACACTCGGATTACCTTTATCTGCTCTTTTGCGTACTTGTGTAGGGTCGCCGGTGAACTTTTTCACTGTTTGATGACACCTCCCTATCATTTTAGCAATTTCTAGGGTAGATTTACCTTTTGAGAGTTCTGAGGTGATAGTTTTCTTTTCAGCATCACTTAAACTGCTTTTATGGCCCATCTTTTGACTAAATTCTTACACTTTTCTAATAATTTGGCACACTCAAATCACCGTGCTGATAACAAATATGGCGCCAGTTTGTTTACATAGCGCAGATCAGTACGAAAATTTCAGTGATTGCGCAAGTCATTGTTGTCAACATTTTGTGAAAATTTTGTGTGAATTGATTGGATGGTTTTTGAAATATTAGAAAAAAGTTATCTTGATAATAATTTGGCACGCAGTGTAGAGTGATTCAGGAAGGGATCTAATATATATATATATATATATATATATATATACACACTTTTTGTGTGCATATATAATCCTTTTCCTCATCATAAATTCTCAACATTATTTTTCTGATGATATAACTCATAAATATTCGATAATTAATGGAATGTTATCTGTTTAGTTTAATATTCATTTAATATTGAATATAAAGAAATAAAGCACAAAGTTATTGACATTTTATAAGTACAATCAGTCAGTTATGTGCCATGTGTGATACACGCTTAGGTGATCATGTATCTTTCGATACATGACTGATGAGATAGATTTTTTTCCTGCAGTAGGTTACCATTTCTTTGTGCAATAGAACAGTTGCTAACCAAGGCTACAGAACCTGGTCTGTCCTGCTATTTACTCATAAGTGAGAGGAGAAGAGGATTCATACTGTTCGAAAGGGTATTAGTACGTAAATGAATGTAATGGATTCGACTGGAATTCAAACTCTGTCCTCCAATTCCTCAATCCAAGCCACTATTCATTACTCCACCATGCCTCCTCACTATAAGTACAATGCAATAACAAAGTTACTTAAATATTGCCATTATCTTTTGAAGTGACACATAAATTATTTTTTTAAAGGCCTTTAGGATATTAGCACCCATGACTCTCCAGAGGTTTTATTTCTTTATCTGTGAATTGCCATAATTTCTTGGGAAAGATAATGGAGTGGATTCCCATTGTTTTATCCGGAGTTTTGAATTCAGAGTGGTCTTTCTACTAGACTGTCTGCTATCCAAGGCTAGGGTGTTAGCCACTCTATTCTGCTATTTAACCCATAGTGAGAGAAGGAGAATAGAAGATTTCATACTTTTCTTGAGGTTATTTGTGCAAAAGTGAATGCAACAGATTAAGGTAGAATTTGAATTTAGCTCACTAATTCCACTGTTTTCAGCTGTTAAGAATTAAGGGGTTAGTGAGTGTAAGAGAATTATGAGAAAAATAAAACATTAGCGAAAGAGAACAATAAAAGAACAAGAATTAGGAAGACAGAAGATAACAATTGACATTGCATTTAAATTTTTGAAGATCAAATCTGACTGGAAAACAAGAAGCCAGAAGAGATTTTCACAAGTGAGAAGTGCAAAAGGAACTGTTAGTATAGAATTTACAGTTACATCTAGCCATTTCAACTGAAAAATGAAGAGAGACCTTGCTGCCAATCTAGTACAGCACTTAAATTCATAAAGACAAGATATCAAAAAGGAAAGCTCATCGATAACCACTACAGTATCTACACACCACAATTACTATGAGGTTACCAATAAATTTGTGTGTTTTTTTTTTATTATTACCATGAAAACAATCAAAAACTATACAGAACCAAAATTAAGCAGAAAAACAGTTCCCATTGCACTCAGAAATCTTTTCCTAATCAGAAACCAATGTTGAATGTTATTGCATTTTTAAGAATGCAAAAAATAATTATCTGCTCTTATAAAAAATAATTATCTGCCCTTATTTATTACATCTGACATATTTAAATTAGATTCAATCAAGGTGATACCTGTAGGGTATAGTTATAAGTATAAGTTATAAGTATCACCTTGGATTCAACACAAGACTTGAGAACAATTTTTGGCAAACTTGGACCTTTGTGCATGCAAAAAATGGTGTCAAAAGAATTTTTTTTTCTTTGACACTACTCATATTTTAACTATCTTCACTCCTTAGCAATGTTTATTGTTCTAAAAAATATATAACAAAAATATTAAACAACATTTATTTATTTATTAGATTATTTATTTACAAGAATAATTTTATATTTACATTCTAAAAATTAATACATTTGTATTCCAATACAATATTTATCATTTACCAATTTATAAAGAAATAAATATGAAAACATTTTTTTATTCATAAATTTATAAACATTTACTAAATTGCCAGTTCAAAATTATTACCAGTTTGAAATTAGCCGACATTTTGTCAACCATTCCAATAAAAAAATGTAATAAAGAAATAGTGTAAATAAACAAATCTAATAGTGTTTAATATTTTTGGTGTAAAATTTAGAAAATGTATAAATTTACTTCCATATGTTTTTTTTTTATTCCAGTTATGATCATTGCTTTTTAAAACAATAAACATTGTTGAAGACTGAAAGTAGTTAAAATAATACCGTCAATAGAAAAACTGTCCTTTTGACTCTTCATTTTTTGTGGGCATGAAGGTCCAAGAATACCCAATTTTTTTAACTTTAGGTTAATTTTCTCTTCAAGTCTTTAATATTTGTAAAAAACTGAATGTAGAAGGTTAGGCTGAAATTTCAGCTTGGCTCCCCAATTACACTGTCTGCAACAGTATCCATTACACTACTTGCAGATTACATTAAATCAACTACTTGGTCCAAATATCAAACTATTTTATATGCCAAGTCCTTTTAGAATGTGGATAATCATGGCTATGTTATACACTGATTCCAATTAGATTTCTTTCTGATTTACTCTATATGTTGTCTGAATGTGTACACTAAGAAAGTAAAAAATAAAAATAAAGTTGCTCTCTGCACAGGGAGGGGGGCTGAGCATCCCATCTGTCTCACAAAACAAATCTCTTCAAAAAAAATATGAAATACAATATAAAAGGAGCCAATCATGGACATTGTCACCAAAGCAAGAGAGTCATGTTCCGCTCCATTTACTTAAAAGAACGCCGCTCCAAACACTGTCAGCAGTTGTGGACTGTACTGCTATGTCCCTCGAGGTTCACCAGTTAGTCAGCAGTTTCAGGTATGACCAGCAATAAACTACTACTGTGATATATTGCTTTCTTTGTCTTTCTTACTAAAGCCCAGTCAGTAACATTACACAGACTAGTGTGCAAGCTGCCAACCTCAGTCAACTAACCCAACACATGCATCAACTCTAAGCCCTACTGACTCTCCCCATCTTCCAAGTTGCTTCCCTCATTCACAAGGAGACATTCTGTCTGGATCCTTTATATTGGCATTACAAAGAATTTTATTTTAACAGTTCTTATTTTCTTTTATTTTCACCTTACCAGCAGCACTTGTTTGATTTGATTTTTCATGCTACCATACACATGTTTATAACAGCACTACAAGTTCCTGTTTTTTTCAATATGCTAATAAACTCTAATCATTTACGTATCCCTATTAAATCAGCTATTTTGTCATGAATATCTCTTTTTATTAATATTCAAGAACATTTAAATTAATTTTAAGTTAGTTTCTTTTGTTTACTATATATACTGTGTGCAATTTTGCAAACAGCATATAAACAAATGATAAACTCTGCACAGGTATCACTTTTCACATTTTTACCTAACTACAAATTACTGAACATGATTATTACTAATCTACTACATATGCATATACTCATCTGCAAGGTCATATTTAAGTGGATGCATGTTAAATAAGTTTTTATTTATGTAAGAATTGCATATTATATTACACTGCTACTATTATTATTGAAACAGGGAAGAAATCCAATCTTTATGAAAACAACAAAGTTAACAATACTTGATAACATGAATATTTTTTCTCTCTTCTCTTTGCCTCACCCTATATGAGTCAAAGTGATTAATGTCCACAGCTTTTGAGCACTGCAGATTTTATGTATAAACTGTCATAGTTTTTTACTTCATCAAAAAGTGACACCATTGCAAATTAAATGTTTTCAACCAAACTTGTTTTGGCCCTGATATAACTTCCCATAAGATTTGTAACATTAATTCCAGCTTCATCTATTGTGTCCTTTTTACACTGATGCTCTTGGGAAAGGCATGAATCCATGTCTTCTCCCCACCCCATATTAAACAATTTATAATATAATTCTCTATACTGAATATTCAAATCATAATAACTAAAGCAAACTGTCTCCACTTTGGTTTGAATAAATGTAAACCCTACACCAATCCACTTCCTGTCTAATCACTCAAGGGAAATAACTCTGTTCACCTTAACAATTTCACTCTTTTTAGTTAATTAAGCAAAAGAGATCAATGTGTTAGTAACAATACTAATTTTAACAATTCAGCTGTAAGTCCAATAGCAGGGTAGACTGGGCTCTCTAGCCTTGGATGAAAGCCAGTATAAGAGAAAAAAAAGGAATTCAAAACCTTGAAGAAGGCAACAGAAAGTCACTCCACTACCTTTCCCAAGACAACAGTGCAATTCACAGAAAATAAAATAAAAGATATAATCACTGTTATAAAATAAAATAAGACATATCTCGGCTGATTTACAGGTAAATACTCAAGAGTGAGAGCCGGATGTGAACGGGACAAAGCCCTGTCACGAAATGACCATTATCTTCGTTTACAAATGTTCCCGACACATGTGTTCCAGTCGAAAAATAAAATAATATTTAAAGCATTCTATTTTTCGTCCAATAAAAATGCTTCCCTCCTAATTATACTTGCTTCGTTTTTCGAGCCTGTTAAGCCATAAAAAAAACGCTATAAAAGGGGTAACACGGAAGTTCAACAAGCAGTCATAGGTGGCCAGGGAACAGACCTATCACGATCAGACCGAGCGGTCAGCAGCTATCAGCAGGGGAGCGCCAGCGTCAACATGTGTGAACTACTATGAGAGATCGACCTAGATCCAAAGCCGGCTTACGAACTATACCACAAGGTAGCTGTCCCAAACCCTCACGTTCCTGTTGAAATAAACCACGTAAATCTATTTCTACTGTTGTCGTATTTCTTTCTTGCAACCATACGCTTATCTATAACACTGGTGTCAGAAGAGTGCAGCAAGAGAAATATGGCCGACTACACAAGCTTCACCCTAGCCGAACTATTTACTCTCATCAAGGAACAGAAAACACTACTATTCAACTTGAAAACGGGACCAACACAGCTTTCCGAACCCACGAACATTGAAGCCGACATAAACGACATGCTGACTGCCCTAAAATCAACTACTTCAACACCTCCCACCGCTCAAACAAACGGCGATTACATCTTAATGATGTGCCAACAAACTATACGCGACATATTGAAGCTAGAGAGAACTTTTCACCCTGGACACGACGTGAACCGATTCATCACGGCCCTAAACAAAGCATACACAATCCACGTCACGCCAGAACTCAGCACCTATCCCAGCCTGGAATGCGAATTCGTCAAGTCTGCTAATTATTTACTGGACCAAAGTATCTTTCAGCAGATGGTTGACTCAAAAAAGGACATCTCCACCTTCGAACAACTGAAGGAATACTTATTAGCAGCCCACGGAAGCCAGATAACTAACTTCCAACACCTCAGTCAAGCCTTGGATCTGGAACGGCGAGACAACGAAAAATTAACAGACTTCGCGGGTCGACTCGAAAACACCCTCAGAGAGGCAGCCGTCCACATAAAAAACAAATACAAAAAAGACAAAAATACAGACTTAACAGTCGATGGACTTATTTTCATCATCAGTGATATGCTAATGAGTGAAAAGGTGAAAATTTGGAACTCAAATCTTTACCCACATCTCATCAAGACAATGGACAACCACTATTCAGCCATTGGCATAGCCTCCGAAGCTCAAATATACCTTGATCGCAGTGTAAAATCCAACAACACGACTTCGCACAACACTGTATTTCACACAGAAACCACAGCGGTCAAACCAAAGAAATGCACCACTCCGACCCAGCAGCCAACCAAACCCACAGAAGACGAGCCTCACCAACCCTCCCGAACATGGCCACCATCCGACACGCAGAAACCATTAGCACACACCACGAATCAGCATGTGCAAGAACTACCTCAGAGGTCGCCCCTGCCACCATGGACGCAACTGCCTATATCGCCACCCACCTCGCACTCGGGCACTGGACCATATCGCCGCAACGAATGATAATATACAAGCCATAAATGATGTGGAACAGTATTTTCGCTTCGGATAGGACGAGATGTGATGCCTCGTTCGCCATACCCCTACGTCAGCCATCACACAGTTACCCAGAAAAGCCAAGAAACTCATGACCCACTCCGACGTCGTAGTAAAAGGAATCAACGGCAGCACCACCGCCCTCGGCGAACTGACTTGCGACATCACCATCGGCACTCGAGACTCACCCACATTCAAAAAGGTTAACGTGCTGGTAACTACTCAAACCACACCAATCCTGATCGGCCAAAATATCCTACATCACAACACGCTCAATTCCTATCTAATCGACAACCAAAATGCGACTATAGAATTCAGACGCACACTTTCCTCAGGATACACAACACACACAGCCGCAATCATATCACCGTCATCGTCAACCAACGATCCAGCATATGGCGCCCAAGCTGACATCATCCAAAACCAGCCTACTATGGAATTACAGCCCAACATCCAGACACTGGATCAAAAGCTAACCTGGCTAAAGCATAACACAGGGCTATCGCTACCAAACCACCCGAACCGAGACGAACTAGAGGCCACTGCAAACTTACTCATTCACTACGCTGACATTATCGGCACAGAAAGCAGCAGCAAAGGTACATTCATCCGACCCATCCGCATACCAACCAACGGCCAGTCTCGCGGCCAGTAACAATGCCCGATAGCCCAGGCTTTGGAAGCAGACGTAGATACCGAAATTAAGCGTATGGCTGATGAAGGTATCATTGAAAACTGCAGCGACCCCAAAGGCTTGAATAGCCCTGTATTTGCCGTATGCAAGAAAAATGGATCGATTCGTGTCGTTGCTAACTTTAAAAGAACTCTCAACAAGGTCTTAGTCGATATTGACCCTTACCCAATGCCAAGGATCCACCACTTGTTCAACAAAATCGGCAAAGGCAACAGATATTTTACTACCCTCGATCTACGCAGCGGCTAGATGGCAAATTGAGGTCGACAAGCGAGACCGATACAAAACAGCATTTACATGGAAGGACCAATGCTATCAATACACGCGCCTGGCCTTTGGCCTTACATCTGCCGGACAAATCTTCTCCCGTTGCATAGCAGAATCCCTAGCCACGGTCACATCTCGTGACAACATTTCTTCCTATATCGACGGCAACCTGGTCCACGCTAGGACATTTAGGGAGTACATACTTTCCCTCGAACAATTTTTACTGCCCTCCGAAAATTCGGACTCAAGCTGAATCCCGATAAATGTTCCTTCCTCTCATCAGAGGCAAAATTCCTCAGACGCATAGTAAACAGCGAAGGGTTCAAGGCTGATCCAGAATACGTTCGTGCCATAAAGGAAATGAAACCTCCAACATCAAAAAAGGAATTACAAAGCCTTATCGGCCGTTTAGTGTGGATCAGACAATTCCTAGAGACACGTCTTCATGAACAAATCAGGTCAGATATGCTTTCAAAACTTATGGGTCCGATACACGAACTCAACAAGGTTAATAAACCGTTTGTCTGGACGCAAAATGTCGACAGAGCCTTCAAAAAAATCAAGGACCGTCTCTCTTCGCCGCCCGTCATCTCGTTTCCAGATTTCTCCAAACTTTTCACACTCACCACCAACGCCAGTGACGTCGCATGTGGAGCAATCTTAATACAAGAAGCCGACAACGGGAAGAAAGATATCATAGCGGTCGCTTCCCATATATTCAACTCTACGGAACAGAACTGGTCCACGACGGAACGAGAGGCATATGCAATAAAGTGGGCAATATTGAAATTTGATTATTTCCTTCGCAACTGCCCCTTTGTCATCTTCACCGACCACAGATCGCTGACATATCTGGACCAACGAGAGTTCAATAATGCCAAAATACGACGATGGCAAGAAGAAATTTCATGTTATAAATTCGTCTTGGAATATGTTGAAGGCGAATCAACTGTATGGGCTGACATGCTCAGCAGAGGTTGCGGACATAAGAAAACGAAAGCCCCGAACGACCCTACACTGGCAGGCAGGACATTCGAGGTAAGCGGTTCAGACCTTCCCGTATACATCCCATCTTGGTGCCTCGGCGAGTTTAACGGTTTACAGCTCATTCCCAAAACTCACACACCACAAAACGCCCGCACCCACAAGCGCGTCACCAACGCATTCTTCGCCTATCACTCCACTACCACCATCCCTACTGAGAGAATCTGCAATCACCTCGGCATCGCACATGAACAACAGAAGGACGACACCCTGGCAAAGATCATCAGCGCCCTCCAGTCACCCACTCCAAGCGAACCTCATATCGATCCTGACGACCACCGAGCTACGCTTTTCAAAAAACATTTGCACCAATTTTTTCTAGAACCAGTCACCTCCATTTTGATGATAAGAGACAGTAAACACTCTCCGAGATTGGTTGTACCATACAAACTACGACCCAGATACCTCTACCAGGCACACGAGGGCAACAACCACTCTGGTGTTAACCGTATGCGAGGACTCCTTTCCAGCTACTGCTAAGAATTCAAAAACCGTCGATTCTTGCGACACGTGTGCTAAGTGCAAGGGCAACTACGGTAGACGTACCAACTGGCCCACTGGCCACTGCAAACGAGGAATGAGACCATTCGATCTTGTTTTTATAGACTTTGTCACAATGCCCAACTCAAAGGGAAAACGCTACATCCTAACCATCTTGGATAGCTTCAGCCGACATTTTACAGCCATACCATGCGCGAGAGACCGTGCTATCGACGCCACCGGCGGATTGTACCATTTCTTCCTTTGACAGAGAGATTCCACACGTAGTATCCTTTGATCGAGGCACACACTTCACTGGAGAAGTCTATCGACAATTCTGTAACCAGATGTCAATCACGCAAGAACTCCACTGTCCTTGACGCCCGCAAAGCTCAGGAAATATCGAGAGACAACATCGCACGATGAAGAACGCACTTTATATGTTATGCGAAGACAGGAACTGTGAATGGACAGACATTCTAGAATCTGTAGTTTTGTCCATGAATGCCACGACCAACAGCGCCACCGGTGTCTCCCCGCACTATGCTATTACCGGCTGTCACCCCAACATCGGCCTACCTACACTACACAGAAAAGAAATCACAAACGACGATCCTAGAGCATATGGAACGCAAATTAATGCCCTGCTAAAGCAGGTTCACCACCACGTCACCCTGGCTAACGATGAAGCTGACCACAAACTTGAGACTAACTTAAATTGCCTCACATACAAGGACCTAATACAAGTAGGCGACAAGGTTTTACTTCATCGGCCACACTCAACTGTTGCCCAATCCTCTCATCTGCCCTGGATAGGAAATTACACCATTATAAAAATGAACAATATGATGTCAGGTGCAAAACGATGATGGTGATACAATCTGGATTCACCGTGCACATATCCGACGACTGGCTCCACGCCCAACACATCTTTCTAATACAATCCCTCTGCCTCCACCAGGATTATTCTCCTCCACATCCCTCGGGGACACATAATTCAGCAAATAATTCCATACCAAAACAAATGCCAATAAGAAGAACATGAGGACAACTTCCCACACGCTTCAGAGACTTTATCATGAATTAATCACCCAAATATACACGAATAACGCTCACTGTAAATCAGACCGAGATCTGGGGGAGCCTTGTTATAAAATAAAATATCTCGGCTGATTTACAGGCAAATACTCAAGAGTGAGAGCCGGATGTGAACGGGACAAAGCCCCGTCACGAAATGACCATTATCTTCGTTTACAAATGTTCCCGACACACGTGTTCCGGTCGAAAATTAAATAATATTTAAAGAGTTCTATTTTTCGTCCAATAAAAATGCTTCCCTCCTAATTATACTCACTTCGTTTTTCGAGCCTGTTAAGCCATAAAAAAAACGCTATAAAAAAGGTCACACGGAAGTTCAACAAGCAGTCACGGGTGGCCAGGGAACAGACCTATCACGGTCAGGCCGAGCGGTTAGCAGCTATCAGCAGGGGAGCGCCAGCGTCAACATGTGTGAACTACTATGAGAGATCGACCTAGATCCAAAGCCGGCTTACGAACTATACCACAAGGTAGCTGTCCCAAACCCTCACGTTCCTGTTGAAATAAACCATGTAAATCTATTTCTACTGTTGTCGTATTTCTTTCTTGCAAACATTCGCTTGTCTATAGCAACCTACATCCTGAAGGGACATGGCACTTAAAAGAAAATATTAGGTGCTTATCTTGTTATTGTCTCTGAGTTATATGTTTTACTAGTTTTAATGAACGTAATGCTTCTGCTTTAAATTACTGTTTTTTTTTTTATTGTAATTAGTTTATCTTCTACTGTTTTTAATCAATTTAATTTTCCTACTTGAATCTAATTGTTAACAAACTCCACAGAAAGAATTGTTTTTAAAATGTATACAAATTTGTGGTTTCATCAAAACCAATCTTTCTTAACCCTTTTCGCCCATTGCACACTCTTGCCAGAATGTAATTCCTCACTTTCAAAAGGTGCATTCCATATAATATGCATATACTAGCAGTAGAGCCCGGCATTGCCCGGGGATGTAACAGTAAGAGATAGATCAAGTATCGACCATCATAAAAACTGAAAAGTAAAAATTGACAAAGATTATTGTTTAAGGTTGACGGACACACATGTCTTAATTAGTTTTTGTTTTTTTTTACAAATTGGTCAAACCCAAACTCAAACAAAAACATTGTTTTAAATCATTATGAGTCTACCGATTGAATAGAATTTTATTATAAACAATTGTCTTGTAAATGGAATTTTTAAAGAATTCTGAATGTAAAAATAAAGAAAAAAGTGTGCAAGACAATAAGAAACACTACCTACCAAAAAAAAAGTGAAGTTTTGTTGAAATTGGTTGAGAAATGTAGGAAATCCGGTCCCATATATAAAAGAACACACACATACAAACAAACAACCTGGGTTTTTATCAGTATGACTCGATATGAGTTGTCCCCCTTTCATTCTGGCGACGGAATCGTGTTTTCAAATTGATTTCCTGCAAAAACAATTGTTTTTCCAATTTTTGGCGCTGTCAGAACCACCGCAAGGTAATTTTACGTAGTCCTGTGAAGTTTTGTTGAAATCGGTTAAAAAATGTAGGAAATCCGATCGAATATATAAACATACAGACACACAGACATTCTGCGTTTTATAATAAATAAGATTATTAAAAATCTTCATTCTTTTCCATATTAGTACATATACATTTACACTTTTTTCATAGAGGAGTTTTATAAATTGTAATATTAAGTTGGTGCAAAAATAATGACGTGATAATGTCGTTTTTTGACGTTAAAAAACGACATTATTACGTCATTATTTTTGCACCAATCTAATAGCAATAGAAAATGATGGATTTTTAAACTTGATTATGTGTACATATGGTAATTTGTTTTAATTCATAAGTAAGATTCATCATACTACCATTTTTATACTTATGATGCAAATAAAAAACAAGTAAAAGACCCTCCACCCCGACTTAAATCCTGAAACTCCCACAGTATGGAGGGGACCCCACCCCCAGGTTGAGAACCCCTGATTTAAGCATTATTATAGCATATACTACTCAGTTCATTAATTGCAACTAAATTTGCTCATCAATATATTACTTACGTTCCCGATTTTTTGTAACTTTTCCAGTCCACTCTGTAATTCTTCTAATTCCTGTGTGTCCAAACCATCAATTTGAACCTGGAATTTGACAAAAATTCCTCGAGTTTAAAGTATGTACATACATGAATAGGAGCACAGTGAGATCCGGCAAACAAATCAAAACAAATTTTACTGCGTTTTATAATGCAAATATATATTTTTATTTTTGTTTTCAACTACTGATGAACGCAAGGAACATACATGTAACCATAAACATAACAAGATCCTTAACATTAAATGTGTAAGTTATTTTAAAAGAAAATGATGTTTTTTTTATGTTCTGTGCATTTTCTGATAAAATCATCAGCTTTGTTATTGTAACAAAAATAGTAATATTAGCAGCTAATATTACTTATAATAAAACAGCTAATAATTCGCTGTTTTATTATAAGTAAACATTCAGAATTTATCACAAAACAAGGTGAGTCCTACCTAACAGAGGATCTCAGTTTACCCCTCCACATATGCCTGTCACTAGCATCAGCTAATTCCAGAATCCTTTATGTTATCTTTGAGTTTTTTTTTGATAAAATTTCTTTATTTTGATATTAAAAAACTTTAATTGCATTTGGTACTAAGATTAAAATGACAAGGCAAAACAAACAAATATGTCCAAAGGATGTTTTTTCCATAAACACTGCTAATTACTGTTTACTTGTTGGGTAACTGTTACTGATTTAAAAAGATAATCTTAGAATTTTAATGAAATCCTCACATATGAAACTGAAGTGATGCATTTCAATTGTTTATTTACACAATTATAAAAGAACGATGTTAGAACAATAACAATATTTTTTACAAGGGAATAGAATTTAATTTGTGAACTATAACAATGAATTAGATTCTAAAAAGATTTATAGTTCACTATAAGAATAATTTTGTAATTACAAGATTATAATAAAAAATATAAACCAACTATTTTGGAATATGTATTTGTAAAGTGTTGATTAGTACGTCAGGTTGATCAATTATAGAATGTACTGCTTCTCGAGTGTTGTGGTCACCAATGTTGAATGGGTTAAATAGATAATGCGGCTGCGTGTTGAGAAGGTAATCAACATTCATACATAATACTTAAAACATCAAGGAAAAAGAACAATGAGAACCAATTTTGTTTAACAAAGAAATATGTATATTAAATTCAACAATAATACAAAGCAATTGCAATATGAGTGAAAAAGGGAGAAAAAAATGTAGCTTCCCCTTGACTGTAAGGAAATGTCTTAAAGAAGATTTGTCTGAGAAAATGTTCAGAGTTCAGTGTTGAAAATAGAATGTTTCTTTCAGAAAATTGTTCAGTAGTTGCAACTTACAAAGTTGATTTAACTTGGTGTGTCCACTGAGAACTGGTGGTGTGTCACATAAAGTTCTGTAGTGTGTATGTATGTGCGGAGTGAGTAGGATGAAATACACGAGTGAGTAAATGAGAACTATTGTCTCTGGGTACCTCGACTGTGGTTCTTAAATTACTACTACTGTTTTTTTGGAATGCATCCAATATTTATACTATCTGGAGTGGCTCCAAGAAGAGACGCTATAGTACATTTTTGAATATACATGAAAAATATCCTATTGGACGGAAAATGGACCAATCAGTGATTTTGTAGCAAAGCTTATTTTGAACAAAGTGTAGGAACAAATTTACTATGGTGGAATGTGATAGATAAATTGTCCTGTTATTTTTAAGTATGTATTTATTGACCAATTAGAATTGGAGAAAATGTAGGCATGGCACTACATATTATTTACCATACTATAAAGAAATAATTATGAAAATCTTTGCTTCTGAAGCAAAGCTTTTTTTTAATTTTACTTGTAATTTGACGTAGTTATAGTTAATTACAATAAGAAAAAAATGCATCAATTGAGTTTCATATGTTATAATTTTATTAATATTCTAAAAAGGGCTTTTTAAAACAATAAATATTACCAAGGGAGTGTACAGTAATGGTACACGTTTTGATGAATCATTTTTTGTCTGTTATCTGTTAAACTTTGCCATGTTTTTCATAAGTAAGAATAGGGGTCTAGATTTGTACCTGTGCTGAGTAAACTATAAAACAATAACAGAAATAATGATTAATGCAAATAGAGTTAATAATATTAAATAATTAGTTTTAGATAATATTGTATTTCATGATCATGTTTGCCAATTATATTGAATACTTCACCATAGCTTAATAGCTAGTGAACTATTCTTATATGTCATTACTATTAAACAGTTATCTTTATTAGTTGCTCACTTCTTGTGTCCTTGTACCAAACTAAGCTAAACTTAGTAAATAACTGTAGCACAAAAAATATCAGCAGCAGCTCACATTTTTCCACTAAAACCTGAGTTTGCTAGAAAAACTGTTATTTTGAGACATGACAGCATTCATGTAACTTGTAACACAATGGTTCCCAAAGAGTGCATCACATCTCATAGGTGCAGCAGAAGAAGATAACAGGTGAGGTGAAATGATTGAAAAACAATAAAAAACTTAGAAACAGTTTCAAAAAATTCATATGCCAAAAATAAATATGATTTCAAAATTTAAAATATTATTATGGATTACTTGTAATTGCATGCATGAGTCCCAGTATAAATAGTTATAAACAATTATTGATTGGTTTTATCACTGTAATATTTTTGAATTATATCAAGTATTAAGAATATAGTAACAAGGGTCTACAAATTGGAGGAGAGAGTTATCAATGATAATGTTCTGACTTTAAAATCCTTGCTTATCTCCCTTTAACCTTCTCTCTGTTTTTTTTTTATTTTTAACTAGGATTGCCAAATAAAAAAAAATAAGACACTCTGTTCAAATTGAATTATTTATAATTTGCATATACATATATAAATTGAGATAATTTCATGGGAAAAATTTCATCATCATCATCATTAGGGCATGCCAATTATAAAGATCCTCATGTCGCTCTCTCTCCAGTCTTCACAATTACCCATCCCACCTGGTAGATCTTCAGGTTGTTATCCTATGTCTTCACATATTTGCTGAATGTATGCTTTGAATGGGTGTCTCCATATTTTGGTGTCCATAAAAGAACATTACTGATAAGCTCATCCTTACTTCTCCAAGAATGCTTTGCAAATCTTGCTTTTCTCTCCTGAATGACTTGAGACAAGCTTATGCTCTGGTAGCATGGGAGAACAAACAAAACAAATACCAGTGGGGAGGGGAAAAAAAGAAAACAAGAATTGTTAATATAAAATTCTTTGTATTGCCGATACAGAGGATATGAGCAGAATGTCTCTTTGTGGGCAAGGAAAGTGAGTTGAAGGAAGGGTATAGTTGGTAGGGCCTGAAGTTGACCTAGGTCAGTAGTCATGATGTTGACATCTTGCCTGTTTACTGTGATTGTCCTATAGTGTCATTGTCAGCATTCTTAAAAGCAGATAGGGTGTCTTATGACTCATTGCTTTTCCATGTTTTTTCTTTGGTAACAACATTCATGATTGGCTCCTTTATCCTTTTTTTTTTTTGAGGGTATTTGCTTTATGAGCCGGATGTGATGCTTGGAGCCCCTGCACAGAAGATGACTTTTTTTATTTTTGGTTTTGTTTTCTTAACATTAACGTCTAGCCTACATGTAGAGTAAATCAGAAAGAAATCTTATTTGAAGCAGAATTTAACAATGCTATAAAATACTATTAGAAATCATTGGAATCATTGTATTTTTATTTGGTGTATCTGCCAACTCTAGCACTAACAGAATTATGGTCAGTTGAAAGTGATTAATAATATATAATTGATTGTCCCATATGCAAGCAACTTAAATTATATACACCCTTTGCAGTTAGGAATCTTTTGGAGCAATATGTCTGGTCCACACTCCTCTCCAGTCTTTTGAACAGGTTCACATGAGGTTTATTCCATGTTTTCTGTTTAGAATTGGGCTTTAAATTTGTTCTAAAGTCTATTTCAACTCTATACTTCTAATGTCTCCGCCTAAATTCTGAAATTTTATTTACTATTTATTTTAATTTTTTTCCTTCAATAAAAGTAGATAGGTCTGCCTCTCGCTTGATTCACACTCCTCCCTGGATTTTTGAATAGGAGTAGAGGTTTATTGCTTGTTTCTAATTCCTTCTAAAGTCTTTTCATTCTCTTTCATTCCTATTGGTGCCTTGGATCTTAGTGGCATTATCGCCTTCCTTGGAGTAAATTAAGAAATATGCTTTAATCTTTTTCACTGGTAAACATGTCTATTGACTACAAAATATTATTCATGATTACTGATAAAAGAAAATTATTTATTGACCTGTCAATGTTTCATATCAATTGAAGATATGCATAATGAATTAACTTTCCTTTTTTAAGTACTTGTTCTTTTAGCAGAAAATCAAAAATATATCTTTGGTGTTTAAATATAAGTCATCCTTTTAATGATAATAAATATGAAATACTTTAATCTTTTTCCAGTGTTACCTTTTTAAAATTATAAGAAACACAGTCAGTGTACCTGAATAATAAAAATAGCTGAAAACAAGTTAGAAAAAAAAACAACCATTTAAAAATATCACTAGATTCTATTTTCAGCAAAATTATTTTAGGTCATCACCAGTTAATAAAATTGTGTATTTACTGCATGTCAAGAGGTAAAGACTACACCTAATGCTTTAGCAGAAAATGTTTAGAAAAAAAATAAATAATAAAAAACAAATAATATTCACTTACTTTGATTCCATATTTCATACAGTCTGCTACATGCTTTATAATATCAGGTTTTTCAATTGGTTCTGGAATTAATTTACTAATCTTTGCCTGTAAATCAAGGGTATAAAATAAATTTGTAATCTTTGTAAAGAAAATCTTTAAAAAAAAACTATATAAATTAAGATTTGATAAAATAAACAAATTAGAGAGATTGAAATTATAGCAGACAAATTATTAGAACATATTCTATTAATTAAAAAAATCATTCTCTGCACAGAGGCTCAGAGCTTCACATCCAGCTTGCAAAATAAATCATCTCCAAAAAAATATAAAATAGAATATAAGAGACAATCGCGAACATTGCCACTAAAGCAAAAAACATGACAAAAAATGCTGAGTCATGATCCACCCATTCTACTTTTAATGATGCTACTAAAAACAATGAATGCAGAGTTGCAGATGTGCAGGCAAGCCATCAACATTACTACCAGTGACCTAAGTCAGCTGACCTGGCATACCCATCAACTCCAGGCCCTACAGACTCTCCCCATCCTCGAAGGTTGCTTCCTTTGCCCACATAAAAACAATGTACCTTGATCCTCTAAATTGGCAATATAAAGAATTTTAGCTTAAATATTCTTGTTCTCTTTTCTTTTCACCTCACTGAACCATGGCAGTACCTTGTTATTTCATTTGTTCTCTCATACTACCATATGCATGTTTATAAGATAGTCATGCATACACATTCATGGAACTATATAAAAAATACTCCTGGAAGATCATTCATGGAGACTCAGACATTGGCATGTAACTGAGACATACAGAGAGTGCTGGTCATGTGTTCAGGTGTGCAGTGACCCTATGACCACACCCTCTCATGGATCTGACGAAGTATTTTCAAGTAGTAAAATATAAACAAACATGATAATTTCAATAGAAACAAAGGAATGAGTGTTAAACTGCTATATAATGGCAATGAATGCTAGACAATTTCCTCACAAATGAAATGGAGATTTGAAGCAATAGAGATAGGGTTCTACAGAAGGATACTGATAATACAATTTGAAGAAGCATGTCAGCAACAAGGAAGTTTTAATAAAAATAAAAAGGACAATTATACTCAGTCAGAAAGAGTTAAAATTTCTAGGACACATAATGAGAAAAGAGAGCTTAGAGAATTTGATACTCACAGGATATATTGAAGGCAAGAGGGGCACAGGGAAACAGCAAGTAACCTACTTAACAGGCTTGTGTGAATGATTGGCAGAACTTTTTCAATGTCAATCGTTATCTTCTTAATTCCTGTTCTTTTATTGTTCTTACTTTTTTTTTTTCATATTCTTTCCCACTCAGCAACCACTAGTGTCTTAGTTGCTTTATTGTTTTGCTTGGGGTGAAATGATTAAATAAAAAAAAAAGAAGACACTGGAGGGATACTAAGAAGATAAACATTACTAAGAGCTAAAAAGGAGAGGAAGTTGTGGAGAATCACAGTTACCCATGTCCTGAAGGAATACAGCACATAAAAGAAGGGTATTTTATACTAAGCATATATTTATTTTGTGTGAATTTAAATTTTGATACTTACAATAAGTTTTGATGGCAGCAGTGCTGTTGCTTTCGCATGGACCATGGGATATTTAGGAACTAGCTCATGAGCCAATTCAATGCTTTCCAGCATGGCCCCAAGATTTTTCTCATACCACTTGCTTTTATCACTTGAAATGAGCATTAAAAATATATTAATTAATTATAGTAATTGATGTGTCATTATATTAAAAATATTTCTTTTGTCAACTATGAATATTAGAAAAGAATTTCTTTAAATTCAAGAGAACTGAATAAAAAATTTTTTTTAATTGAAAACAAATTAAAATTATAACCCTATTAACGCTCTTCTCTCCTATCTCGTCTTCTCCTCATCTTCCTCAATTGCTAGCTCCATTAGCTTTGTTGAGTAATACTAACCTCACAAGTCATCCAGCTTTTCCCTCCTCAATGTGTGTCAATACATATGGGTCAGTGATAGCTGATCATTTGTTACAAAAACCATCAGTGTGCCCAGTCCTACAGCCAAGACAAGTTCTCACTATTGAGAAAGGGTCATTTGGAATTTTAGGCAAAGTAGATTTTAGGTCTGAATGTTATCAGCCTTTCATGATTATATATTTAATATATATCAGTCAGTCAGTTATGTGCCATGTGCAAAAAATGCTTAGGCAATCATGTATCTTTCAATACATGACTGACAAGGTAGATTTTTTTCCCTGTGGTAGGTTGCTATTTCTTTCAGCAGTAGACCAGTTGCCATCCAAGGTTATAGAACTCAGTCTGTCCTGCAACTTACTCATAGATGCGAGGAGAAGGAGATTCATACCTTTCCCAAGAGTATTAGCACATAAGTGAATGTCATGGATTCAACTGGAATTCGAACTCGGCTCTCTGGTTCCACAATCCAAGCTGCTATCCATTACTCCACCATGCCTCCTCAATATTTATGATATATATATAATATATTAATATATATAACATCCCGTTTTTAGCATTCTTTCAATTTTATTCACTGTGTACATTTTTCAGTCTTTGATAGAGCTTTGACTTTAAGCATTTTTTGTTATCAGTTTTTTTATTTACCATGACTATAAACATATTTTGTTTTTCTTTCTTATTGTTTGGCTTTAATGTATGTTTTTATTGCAATTAAATAAAGGTCTGTGCCTACAAACATGAAAACCCTTCTCTCTTTAAAATAAAAATTTGATTATATTTTTTCTGAGATTTTAGTTGAATTAATGGAAGAATAAGATATGAAAGTTGAGACCAGAAAATATGGAAAAAAATTGTGTACAAATAAAAAATTTAAGTCTACTCAATTCCACTTACACAAGGTGATTGGTGATTTTAGATGCTTTACTTCCTTCCAAACAATATCATTTAACTTTGCCTAAACTATATAAGACTCATTTAAGACTAAATTTTATCTTATTTTTTATTCATTGCATTAATTAACTTATCCTTTCGTTTTTCAATGAAAAAAAACATATTGCATTAATTTTTTCTTTCTGCAAGAAGAAATTAACTAAGGAATCAATATTTTAAGCAAAACAATCATATAAGCAAAACCAATATTTTTAATAAAAATCAAACATTTTATAAATAAAGACTAATTATTTTAAATAAAAAAAATGTCATAAAGAAAATTAATATTTTAATAAAAATCAAATATTTTATGAATAAAAAATCAATATTTTAAATAAAGAAGATTACATAAAAAAAATCAATATTTTAATAAAAATCAAATATTTTAGGATAATAAATGTTTTAAAAAATACATTACATAATGAAAATCAATATTTTAATAAATATTTATGAATAAAAAAATATTTTAAATAAAGATCAGTATTTTAATAAAAACCAAATATTTTGTAAATTAAAAATAAATATTTTAAATAAAGAACATCACATCAAGGAAACATGACACTAATCTAAAGAAGTACTTTTAGCTGAATACCTTAAAGTATTTTCTAAGTTTTTGTAAAGTGATAAGGCAATAAAACTTTTGCTACTAGGACAAGAACGTTTTTGATTCTTATCAAGTAATCTGATTTTAAATCAGTACTCAGAATTGTTTCAATATGCACATGTATATAATTAGAATACTTTAGTAATATTAATTGCATTTCCCAGAAAACATGATGCAGTGCCAGAATAAATCAAATACACTGATCCCAAACAAGAACTCACCACAACTTTCCTAATACATAAGGTTTTTTTACCAAAGAAAGTGAAGTTACTTGTTGGTGGCTCCAATTAAGAAATACCTAAAAATCCCTACTGTGTGTTGACCCCAAACCATGTGAGTGAAATTGGGTAGCAGAAACTGTTCAATGGTTGTCCTAGTAAGAATTGACTAATTGAATGATTTATTTTTATGGCTTATCAACCTCTTGCAGGTTATTTAAAACCAGAAGATATTTTTAAATTTAAAAAATTTTTTTGAGATAATAATGATTTACTGATGCAAGCCCTACTAATTAACTCACAGGTGGGGGAGAAGAGGTAGACTCATACTTTTTCCAAGAGTATTTGTGAGTAAGTTAATATAACAAACCCAACTGGAATTTGAACTCAGCTCTCCAATACCCAATTCCAAGCTATTATTCATTACACCACCCACACATCTAAACTTGCAGCACCAGGTATTCCCAAGTGGTTATCCATCTAAATATTGACCAGACTCAACATTGCTTAACTTCTGTGATTGTATGAGAACAATTCTAGTATGAAGTCCTAATTCATCATAACCAAGGTTTTGAGTGTACTGCCTTGGTCAACTACAGGAAGAAATACACATTACTTATTTATATTCAATTGTTGATACCTCCTGATGAGTGGACCAAACAATTACAAAAAAGGTTTTTCTATGAAACTCGGTAGTCAGAATGGTGAATATAATATCAATCAGCTAAGTGACAAATTTTATATTTGTATTAATCCTATATTCAATATTATATATATTAGTAACCACTTGAGCTGGAAACATAGGGTTTATTTATATTTGAAAAATATGGTGATTTAATAAAGACAATGCTAACAATGTATGAAAGAATAAGATATTATTGCATTCTTCTTTTGATTTCAGTTTATCTGGGTACATAAGCATAGTGAGCATGGTGAGAGACTGTACCTGGATCAACTGAGGTATCAAAGCTGGTTCAATTCATATATGATGGATAATTATTGCTCAAGCACAAGAAAAAATGATTCAAACTTTGTGGATAACAACAGAAATAAAATAAATATTTCATATTTATTCAATTATTTCTCATTGCCATCTAAATTTTCCTTCAACATAAATATGCTTTTTATTAACATACTATTTATGTTGAATATAAATATATTAAATCTAGTATTAATATACTATTAGCCCTCTTTTAGTAGTCCAGGGCATTGTCACACTTTAGGACAGGTTAATTTTTCACTTTTTTTAAAAAATCAACATTGCACTTAGTGTGAAAGCTGGTGTTTGATGTGCTAAGTACTGTCACCAAAAATTATATTCATAGGTTTTAAATATTTTTGAGTATTTCATTTTAAATATCTTCTAAAAATATACAGAAATACTTAATTTCCACAGGTTTTTGCTTACAAACTGACCTCAAAACTTTACTCTTTCAAGAATAAATCCAAATAATGTTGATGTCTTTTGTATTAGATACATTGAATGGAAAAAAATATATTCAAACCAGAATTTTAATTGATCACCACAAGCGAAATATGCATTTTTTTACTGTGTTCAATAAATAAAAACTGTAAAAAAAATTGTCAAAGATTACATAAAAGTCTACTCAATGAATAAAATTTGTTAGATCATTTGTTAGATCATAATTAATATAAACAAAAAAATAGATAAAAGTGTATATAACATTATAATACTGTTGAGCACAAATTATAAGACAAAATATTTTAAATTTGCATTGTTTATTGAAAATCACACTAAAACCATTGCACTATATACCATATTACATCATAACACCTGCTAAATTGTTCAGTATAATTTCTGTTTGAAGTAAATGAAAGTTTTATTTGATGTCACAATGATTTACTAATAATGTGCTTTTGCCATGCATCTTGTCCATATGCAATTTGTAAAGCTTCAGCAAATTATAAATTTTATAAGACTATTTCTAAGGCTTTCACTTATCACCAGAATGAAATTCTAGTCCTATGATTTTGAGACTAAATTTAAACTTCAAATTCATTTCCTCAAAAGACGGTAACAATTTGCAAAAAAATATTTTGTATCATTATTTATCATGTTAAGCCCCAATTTTCAAATTGTTTGCGATACCAAAATCGACCTGCTTATTGTCACAGCATTAGTACCATAGGGCTTTTAAGTACCATTTTTTTGTTCTTTACTGTTTAATATTGTATTTAATGATCATTCTGGTTTTTATAGGATAGACAAAAATGTAAAGAAAAAAACAAAGAAAAGGTTTTACTTTAAAGAATCAAATTAAAAGTCTGTTATTCAGGTCTCTTTCTAATTCACTCTACATGTCAGCTAGATGTGAGCACTAAGAAAGCAAAACCCAGAATAAAAAATGTCATCTTCTGTACAGGGGTCTCCAAGCATTACACTCAGCCCTTGCAAAAGTCTAAAATACAATAGCCAATCATGAACAAATAAAAAGATGAGCCTGGGAGACCCCAGATTTTCTTAAAAGAAAGCCCCTCATAAACGACTGACACAGTTCCAGGCACATTTTCAACAGCACGGTCAGCTCTTGTCACCACCATGACTGCCTCTCTCTCATAATCACCACCGTAACCTCAGTCAATCTACCATAACAGCAACCTGACTCTTCATAAACAGTAACAGGCTGACAGGCCAACTGTTGACAATGGCAAGTTGTAATCGTCACCACCATGACTGCCTCTCTCTCATAATCACCACCGTAACTTCAGTCAATCTACCATAACAGCAACCTGACTCTTCATAAACAGTACCAGGCTGACAGGCCAACTGTCAACAATGGCAAGCTGTAATCATCACTTCCATGACTGCCCATCTCATTGTCACCACTGTGACCTCAGTCAATCCAATGTAACGGCAACTAGATCCTTGAATCCACCTGACAGATGTATTCACAAAGCTACTTATTTAATAAAGAAATTCTTACTTGCCACATGCTAAATATTAATGAAAAAAATTTTGTGAGTGTTGTAAATGCGTGTATGGTAGCACAAGAAAATAAATGAAACAACAAGTACTGATGGTGAGGTGAAAAGAAAAGAAGACAAGAATTGTTAATATGAAATTCTTTGTATTGCCAATACAGAGGATGTAAGCAGAATGTCTTTTTGTGGGCAAGAGAAGTAACTTGGATGAAAGGTAGAATCAGTAGGGCCTAGAGATGATGCATGTGTCAGGTTAGTTGACCAAAGCCCCTGGTAGTGACATTGACAGTTTACTTATTTGCTACAACAGTGTTATGAGCAGCATTCTTAAAAGCAAATGTGGTGGATCATGACACATTGATTTTTTTAATGATTTTTCTTTCGTAGCAACATTTTCGTGATTGGCTCCTTTTACATTGTATTTTTTTCTTTTGAGGGGATTTGTTCTGTGAGCCAGATGAGATGCTCAGGACCCCTTCACAGAGGACATCTTTTTTTATTTTTGGTTTTGCTTTCTTTCCAGCATGCAGAGTGAATCAGAAAGAGATCTATTATGAAGCAGAGTATAACATGAGAATGGTCAAACACTGCAGAGTACTAACAGAAGGTTAATTTAATTTTTACCTTTAATGTCAATATACTATGTGCATATCTCAAAATCCTGAATAGTAATCTGACAAGATAATCATCATCAGCCTGATATCAAGTGAGGTTCAATGTAAAAGTCGGGCACAGAATTGGTGTATATATATATATATAGAATCAGCATATTCAATTTAGTCTAGTACACATTATTTGTTTGGGTAGCAAAATGTTTTCTTTGCTGCTCAGTGTTTTAATAATTAATTAAACATTATTAAGATTAGACCCATTATAATTTGCTCCAGGGTGCATTTAACTTTAACTGAAAGAGTAGCAAAACATTTCAGGATGATGGAAATTTCTGCTGAAGTAAATGTCTTAATGATGCCACATCTAAAAAATGTGTATTCTTTAATGTTGTCATCACCTAAGAATTTTCAGTTGTTAAAATCAAGTTGAAAAATCATGTATTACAAATTAATTTTATATGAAAATATATTGATCACGTCAGGGTCATAAATTTGTTAGGTAGTTATTTTATAATGACTTCCTACCTTGAGGAGCTCCCATACAAGAATAAATACAAGGTACTAAAATGAGAAATGAAAAGAAGGGTGCCAAGATACATTTACCATTTTTATTAAATGCAACAATGTAAAACAATAATGCAACATGACGTGAACATGGTTACTTACAACAGATGGAGTTAGCACTCTACAAGATTATTACCTTTACGTTAAGGTGAGTTGAGGTCATCAATTACCATCTATGAATATCATTGTTACCCATGGCGTGAGTCTGGATGTTGGTTACAGCACATCTTCCTCTAACTTCTTCTCGGGACTGGATTAAATCTAACTGCGGCAAGGTCCCTAATCCATCTCGGTTGTCCCTAATCTTGCAAAGGGCACTAACTCATTTCAGTTATATGCTCACTAGGCAAGGGGTCCTATCTAAAACTGTACAATATTAAATCTAGCTTCCTTGGTGTTACTGATCATGAGATATTTTAAGGCAACACTAGTTGATCATGTGACTGTCATTAACACTGTATATTTGAAATACAGTACTATCTGAGCATTGGCACATTCAGATGCTTCTAAGTCATAAGTATAGAGAACTTGCAGTGCATTTAGGCACTTCCAGCTTTAAAAGGTTAAAGTTGATCTATACAAAATGAACTATTGGAAGTAATTAAATGTGTACTTCACTTAAAACTTGATAGATTCAATGAATAAATAAAGTTTTGTCAAACCTTTGAATATCATCAATATCTTCTTCCATTGGGACTCCCAACAAAGAACCTATCCCAGCAGACTCCAGTGCATTTACAGTCCTTTCTATCTTGGTACGGTTATCTCCAGCAACAAACTGTCCATAGAGAGTTGGTTTCAGTAAGTGAGCCCACAATTTTGGACCAAGAAGTCTTTCACCTTGAACAAGGATCTGAAAAAAAGATTTAAGATATTTTTTAAATTTTTCTTTTCTGAAATTAAGTCATGAGTGTAAATATATATCAGATTGGAACAAATACATTATCCAGAAAGATACCAAGTTCTAGAAGGATGGAATCATGAAGCTGCCTCAAAGGTGGAAAAAGGCAATGAAACAAAATGACAGATATGTGGTTAAATAAATCTATATGGAAATATTGAAATATTGTCTTTAAAATTCACTTAAAAAACTCTACAATCTTTTGTTCCAACCCAGTAAATGTGATTGCCACAATTTTTTCATTAATGCTAATATGATAATTAACTAAAGAAATTAGTAATAATAATAATGTAATGTAATGCAATGTAATAAGTAATGTATTTTCAAAGATCTTCAAAAACTATCAAAATACAAGGATCTTGAAATGTAAAGCTAAAAAATTTGGCGCATAAAGAGTTTAAACAATATATATATATATATATATATATATATATATATATATATATATATATATATATTCAGATTATATTATTCATGGAGGCACATGGAGACTGAGGAATCAGATAGGCAATTTCAAATTCCAGTCAAGTTTGTTGAATTCATATGTACAAATACCCTTGGGAAAGGCATGAATCCATCTCTTCTCCCCCCCCCCCCAGTTATGGTTAACTAGCAGGATAGTCTTCTGTGGCAACCGGTCTCGGAGAAGCACACACTTTGAATTCAAAATCTCCAAATATATGCTAAATAGCCTTACCAACCTGCTATTGGCTAAGAGTGGTGAATACAGCTATACTAAAGACATGATTAATTAGGAAGAGGTTGCTCCAAGGAGTAAGAAGGTTCTGGATCTGTTCTAGTGAGCTTCCATTCCTGGTACAATTTTTATTCATAGTTTCTAAAGAGTACCATTTTTGTGTTTCAACAAGAAGATGCACTCAGTTAAAGAGTTCTCATAAGGTGAATCACAAGTTCAAACTTGAATATCAGGGACAGAAAGAAATGTTGAAATCTCAATTCACAGGTACTATGTCACAAATCACAATACATGTAACCAGTCAGAAAAATAACTCACTTACCGACGAACACAGTAGTCAAATACACAAATTTTGTCTTTTCCCTCCCTGATTCGAGAACATTAACTGCTTTTATTGACCAGGCATTTTTTTCATTTGTCAACAACTGGGAGAGGATGCACAATTTTAGCATATCAAAATACTTTTATGGCAACTCCTGAAACTGACTTATTTCTAATTTGAATATTCCCTCTTCAGCATGTCATGCAGAATACGTGCATTTTTTTTTCAGCAAGTAACTTTCTTTTTCATCACATTTTCCACCTTAGGATACACACGAGATGCTATCACTTGGTTTGACAAGGTAATTCGCCGTTTTCTTTGCTATATTTACGTAATAACTGAACACAAATAAATTGCATGAAACCTAAAGGCCAACTGCATTAATAGGTTGCATATCAATGAGCATTTACTGTGTGCATTTCTGTTGAATAGAACTTTTCAACACCACCTTATAAAAGTATTCATAAATATATATGTATGTGCATAAGTGCATATATATATAAGTGTTGGCAAACTTGGATCTTTGTGCCTGCAAAAAAACAAAGTGTCAAAAGAAGAGTTTTTCCTATGACACCACTTTTATTTTAACTACTTTCACTCCTCAACAATATTTATTGCATGAAAAAATGATGATTAGGATTGTAATAAAACCTAAACATATGATGAAAGTCAATTTATACATTTTCTTTGTTCTTGACAACAAAAATATTAAACATTATTTATTAGATTGTCTATTTACACTATTGTTTATTGGCATGGCTGGCAAAACATCAACTAACTTCCAACTGATTCTAATTTTATAAAATGGTAAATAATAAAGATTTCAATATAATTGGTTCACATATTTTAATAATTTAGTAAATGTTTATAAATTTATGAGAAAAACTGTTTTCATATTTATTTCTTAGGTTGGTAAATGACAAATATTGCATTGCATTAATTTTAATTGTATTACTTTTCAGAATGTTGAGAATATAAAATTATTCTTGAAAATAAACAATCTAATAAATAAATGGAGTTTAATATTTTCAAGAACCAAAAAATATATAAATTCACTTTCATTACATGTTTAGGTTTTATTACAATTCTAATCATTGCTTTTTAAAACAATAAACATTGCCGAGGAGTAAAAGTAGTTAAAATATTAATGGTGTCAAGCGAAAAAACCGTCCTTTTGACATTTCGTTTTTTGTTTTTTTTTGCCGCCTTAAAGATCCAAGATTGCCAAAGTGCTAACGTGCATAGAAAAT
Organism: Acanthosepion lycidas; assembly: GCA_963932145.1. Classification (NCBI taxonomy): domain Eukaryota; kingdom Metazoa; phylum Mollusca; class Cephalopoda; order Sepiida; family Sepiidae; genus Acanthosepion; species Acanthosepion lycidas. Next base: position 88,269,150 of record OZ010578.1, read on the forward strand.
AATAGCATTACCTTGTCACTGTGGTTTAAAAGCCATTCAAATGAACAAAGTCGAAAGATGAAAACAGCACGAAGAAGTTCACTAAATTTCTTTTTATTAAAAACCTCTTTGTAGTTGTCAAAGTTCAAATGTTTCTTGCTTCTAATGCTTTCTTCAAGATTTATCCTAGTTGATCGCATAGCATACTGACCATTTTGGATTTGCGTAGACATCAAGTGAACTGGCCCCAACAAGAAGCATCGTCTGCCTATGTTGGCAATTTGGTAAACACTGTTAACTGAATAAATATCAGAAACACTCAGCATTTGATAAACTGTCATATAAGAAAAACATTTACATGAATAAAGAAAACAAGTGACCAAATGTTAACATTTAATTACAGATTCAATCAACAATGTATTTTCCCTGATTATCTATGACTTCCTTCCATCTATTAACAAGCTTACTAGTTCCATTACTGTAAAATTCTTTTGGCTTTGATTTGAAGAACTCACAAATGTCAGTTTTGACCTCTTCCTGTGTTACAAAAGCTGTTTCTTCCAAATGATTCTGTAAGCTACGAAACAAATGGTAGTCTGAAGGAGCAAGATCGGGAGAATAAGGTGGATGAGGAATTTTCTCCCAACCAAGTTCTTCGATCTTTTATGACGTGATTCTTGCTGTGTGGGGTTGCACATTGTCCTGATGAAACATCACCTCTTTTCGATTCACTAGAGCAGGTCTTTTTTTCCTCAAAGCTTGGTTCAAACGCTCTAATTGCTGACAGTATATTTGAGCATTAATTGTTGCATTAGGTGGTAAGAATTCAAAAGTGGATTATTCCTTGGCGATCCCACCAGATTGAAAGAAGAACCTTTTGCCGATGAAGTTCCCTTCTTGGCTGTAGTTGGGGTCCTTCCCCTTTACCAAGTCACTGTCTACGATGCTTAACATTTTGATAAAAGATCCATTTTTCATCACCAGTCACAAGTCTATCCAAAAAAGGTGAAAAAAGTTGGCAAGAATGGAGAGAAGAGCATATGTCCTCGGGATTTGAGGTTGTTTTCAGACAATTCATGAGGCACCCATTTTCCAAGTTTAGGAACTTTTCCAAGTTGTTGAAGATGACGATGAACAGTTGTATGGTTTGAACTGAGAACCACTGCCAATTCCTCAACTGATAAAGCAGATTTTCTTCAAGGGCTGCTTCAAGAAGCTTTTCATCAAACTCAACTGGACGTCCGGTTTGATCTTCATCTTCAAGGGTGAAATCTCCACCTCTGAATTTTGCAAACCATCTTCTGCGAGTTCTTTCATTCACACATTCCTCTCCATAAACTGAGTGAATGTTTCTAGATGCTTTGGCTGCTGAGTTTCCTTTCTTGAACTCATAAAGCATTATGTGCCTCAAATGATTCTTGGGTACTTCCATGTTAGCAGGGTTTTAATCAAACAAAATTTAATTTTATTGTTCTCTGAAATAAAATTTGATCAATTTAAATGCATCTAAACATAAAAATAATGTTCAGCTCCATTACACATTATAAAATACTCTTTAAATTTCATTCATTTTAACAAAAAGTTAAAATTCAGACAGAACTTATGTGATGACCTGATATATATATATATATATATATATATATATATATATATATATATATATATATATAAACACACACACAATAAAAAGAGGTAAAATACCATATACTACCAAACACTACTGTGGTTTCGACTACTAGGTCTCATCATTTTTTGAGAACGGTAATTTTTCAGGCCATTTAATGGATTTTTGTGTTATACACGCACACACACACAAACCAACACACACATATTATTATTATTATTATTATTATTAACAAAAGAAATGGGAAGCTCCCTGGTTTTATGAATGGAAGTTTATTCTTTGTTTCCTGTTCAGGATTGTGCTTCCAATTTGTTATACACCCGTTGCAATTACATCACATTCTGATTTATTCTGCATGCTGGATGGATGTGAACGCCATGAAGGCAGAAAACGAAATAACAAAAGTCGTTTTCTCTGCATTAGGCTCCATGCATCACATCCGGTCTATGAAGTGCGCTCCAGTGGTGGCTAATCACAATCATTACCGCCAGAGAAAGAGATGTTCCTGGGGACTACTAGACATGCTTAAAAACAGGCATCTGAGAATGACCAGGAGAGTTGCAGTGCAGCACGGCTACTGGCCATCATGCAGGGCACTGCTGATGCTGCTAACGCCGCCATGACTTTGCCACCATGACAACAGTTGCGGCCTGTCGGTTATGCAGAACACTGCTGTCACAACCCTCATGCCTTCATCGCCACCACTCAACATGACCACACCTCTCAACAACCATTGCCACTTCCTGGCTTGTCCAACCACCTCGGCTATCCAGCTTCAACTTGAATCATCTCAACTTCAACTCCACCCAGTGGATACTAATTTAGGTATATTAAATGAAAGTGAATTATTGTTGTTGTTTTCCAGAGAGCTAGTGTTTTTGTTTCCTCTGCCGTGGCAAGGTATTGTTCTTGGGTCACATGGCTCACTGGATAAAAGCTTTGGTTGAGTAATCCACAAAGTGACTTGACCCAAAGAGTTGTGAGTTCAATACCTGGCCACAGCAGAAGGAATAAAAACTTGGAGACTAAACTAAAACTAAGATATACAAAAAAACTAAACTGAAACTGAGATATTCAAAAAAAAAAGCATGGCACGTGGAATTAGAACAATCTACACCCATTGACTGAATAAAGTGTTCAGTTCAAAATTCCAACATATATCACCTGAAGAAGGCCATAGCGTACAATGGCTGAAACATCATAAATATGGCAATAAAGATGAGGACATTAGTCCAAACGATGTAAATAGTTATAATACCTCAACTCAGAAATATAGACAAAGAAGCAAAGCAATTTTCAAATATTTTATTTTTTAATACAACACATTTTTATTGCTTAAAACATTATTCTTTCAGTAAATAACCATATTTGAGTAGATGCTCCATTTTTATTTTAAACAGTATTTATTCTGTCTCTCAGCCTGCACACTTGAGCAAACTTATTAAAGAAAATGTGCTCTCGGACAGGATTTGAATCTCATTCTCCTTTGCAGGAGAAATCAACATCTGATTCAGCATGCTTTGATGACTTGGCTTCTAAAAACTTCACAACCAAGCTAGGTCCTAAACCGAGCAATTAAAGGATATATATATAGGCTCTCCTATATATATATATATATATATATATATATGCTCTCCTATGATCACCAAAGTTAAGCAATGTCAAGCTTAACTTTAGATGGGTGACTACTTGAGAATATCAAGTAAGCTTGGATGTGCAGATGGCATAATGGATAATGGCTCAGAACCAGAAATCAGAGAGGTGAGTTCCAATTCCAATCAGGTTTGTTATGTTCACTTATGTGCAAATACCCTTCAATCCACCTTTATTCCCCCAACTATGGGTCAATTAGTAGAACTTGAATCAGTAAATCATTATTATCCTCAAAATATTCTTACAATCTAAAAATATTTTCTGGCTTTAAATAACCTGCCATATCACAGTGAAATACTGATTCTCCTACAGTGACTGAAGTTAAGCAATGCCAAACCTGGTCATAAACTAGATGGGTGACTACTTGAGAATACCAAGTGCCATAAGCTTGAATGTGCAGATGGTGTAATGGATAACAGTTCAGAATTAGAAATCGGAGAGGAAAGTTCCAATTCAAGACGGGTTCATTATATTCACTTACACACAACTACCCTTGGGAAATATATGAATCCACCTCTTCTCCCACCAACTATGGGTTAATTAGTAAGACTTGTATCAGCAAATCATTATTATCTCCAAATAATTATTACGATCTAAAAATATTTTCTGGCATTATATAACCTGTAAAAGATATTGAATGTAAGCAATAAAATTTGAACATATTTTTGTATTCTTGATATTTTTATGATTCATTTTTATTGGTTAGAGTTCATTAAACCTTCCACTTACACAAATTTTTTTATTATTTCTGAAGGACAGACCTATTCATAATAAATACAGTATCAAATAGATCCCTGATTTTTTTAAAGTTACCTTTGCCTTATTTTTATTTATAAATGTCAGATTTGAAACTAATCCGACGTCATTGATAACTGCATATTACTGATGTCTTTTTTCTCCAATCAGGGATTTTCCTTGTTTTTTTAAATATGTTTTTGTGAAACAAATTATTGTATTTTTCCTTTTTGCCTCTAGCATTATTGTGGAGGCGCTTTCACGAACAAAGGGAGATAATAGATATCTATCTTAAATGGCTCAACTCTACGCTACACCCTAAATACAGGATGCAGTGGAAATACTTCCCATGTATACTTCCCAGAAATACTTCCCATGTAATGGTAAGACATTAGTTAAATGAAGATACCATTGCCACTAATGTCTTACCATTATGTGGGAGGTATTTCTGACGCACCCTGTATTAACTTCAAAAACCAGGTAAACTCTTTAAAAACATTAAAAAAAAAATCAGCGATCCATTTGATACTGTATTTATCTTATGAACAGGACCTCCATTCTAAATTGATAAAAAATTGATATTTTCCATTCCGACAAAGCCTACGGTGACATCATAAATAAATAAATGTGCAAGATGGATAAATTTTTTTCAAGCATTACTGAGGTTAAGTGGTTCGCTTGGAAAAAAAGGCATATATATATATATATATATATATATATATATGGTTTTTTGTTGCCACACCAAGATAAAATAATTTTAAGGACAGGGATCATAATTTGATCATTAAAATAAGATACAAAAGTGTCACGTTTTAAGACTTAAGGTGCATTTCGGCCAACACTTCTTCAGAAATAAAATCATATTTCTTAGTATATATATATATATATATATATATATATATATATATATATACTTTATTTTAAGGTATAACATCAAAAACATGTAAAAAATATGCTACACAAATGCAGTCATGTTTCAATGCGTATTAACACATCATATGCATCATGCATTAGTAAATAACTGGTGAGTAGACAATTTATTGAGATTTAAAAACAACATACATCCTCTTTTCACGAGAAAAGGAAGAAAAGAAAAATAGTAATAAATAAAGACACAAGATACTCCCCTTTTCCCGAGAAAAGGAAGAATAAGAAAGGAAAGAGAGGAGATAGTTGCAGGGTTTGTTTCATTTTTATTCAGATCAACAAATCGGAATGGTGTACGCTAAATTCAAAGTAAGGAGAAAAACAAAAGTTAAGAAGCAATCATACATAAGAGGTCATGACCCACAGATTTCAAATCGGAGATGACATTGAGATGTCATATTCAGTACGGATGTAAATTGGCTACAATCTTATACATTAGGCAATGTCATTTCCTATAAGGGAAGAAAAGTAATTTAACAAGATACTCGACAAACTACATACCCTGTGAGTTAAAAAAACTTTTTAATTTTTTTTATAATTGATAAATAAACCAGCCCTTTAAGAAACAAATGGAACATTTAAACAAACAGATCTAACATAATTAGCTAAAAATATAGATCTAACAGGATTATTTAAATATATAGATCATAGAAAATAAAAAAGAATGACACTGTTAAATAAAGGGTCTTTATATAGGGTGTTAATAAAACCAATCAATACAAAATGTCAGCCGAATGCCAATACGTCTATACTGTAATTATCTTATTTTGTTTATGTTATGGTCCGGTTCTTTGTACCACGGTGATAGTCCAAGGTAGAACCAATAAAGAACAACTCGAACACAGGTATGGAATAACACAGATATATTACAAACAGGAATATATACAAAGAAGTAGAAGTGTTAGTATGAACAATCAGGTTTAGTAGAGAGAACAATGTAGTCTTGACCAGTATCACTATTCCAATGTCTTGTAGTAATTGTCTGAACGCGACTCTGTTTCTGACTGCCTCTGACTCGACTCTTGACTCGACTTGAACTACTGACGATGTTCAGTCAGCCCACCCCCCCACAAGGGCACCATGTGGCACAAGACCTTTTTAACGTGGGGTCTCCGAGCCTGTAGGCTCGGCCAAAAATATGCCCATTGAACCCATATAAACGGGTTCAGGGTCGGTTTACCTCCCCGAAAGAGAATCCGCCCTTTGACGTAGCCTCCTTCAGGTTTCTCCATGCCCTAAGGCAGAGAGTTCAACCGAAACAGCCGGTCAGGACTTGAGTGACTGACGATATTCAGTCACCCCCCCCCCTATGAGGGCGTCATGTGGAACAAGGCCTTTTTAACGTGGGATCTCCGAGCCCGTGGGATCTCCAAGCCCGTGGGCTCGGCTTAAAATATGCCTATTGAACCCACATAAACGGGTTCAGGGTCGGTTTACCTCCCCAAAAGAGAATCCGCCCTTCGGCGTAGCCTCCTTCGGGTTCCTCCCCGCCCGAAGGCAGAGAGTTCAACCGATCTGTCGTTCAAGAGTTGAGCGACGGACGATATTCAGTCACCCCACCACGAGGGTGTCATGTGGCACAAGGCCTTTTTAACGTGGGATCTCCGAGCCCGTGGGCCCGGCCAAAAATATGCCCATTGAACCCGTATAAACGGGTTCAGGGTCGGTTTACCTCCCCAAAAGAGAATCCGCCCTTCGGCGTAGCCTCCTTCGGGTTCCTCCCGCCCGAAAGCAGAGAGTTGAACCGAACCGTCGCTCAAGAGTTGAGCGACGGACTATATTTAGTCACCCCCCACGTGGGTGTCATGTGGCACAAGGCCGATTTAACGTGGGCACACCGAGCCCGTGGGCTCGGCCAAAAAAATACCCATTGAACCCGTATAAAAGGGTTCAAGGCCGGTCTACCTCCCCGAAGGAGATTCCGCCCTTCGGCGTAGCCTCCTTCGGGTTCCTCCCGCCCGAAGGCAGAGAGTTCAACCGATCTGACGTTCAAGAGTTGAGCGACGGACTCTTTGTCTACTCCTGAGGCGCAGTATTTATTAAGTATGGAATAGTCCATTATTATTATTATGGGTAAGATCCCATAACAGTTTATTCAGCTTTAATATTGCTATGTATTGCCATCCAGTTATTATTATTAATATCTTGTATAGATGTTTCACATTTTTAATTTTATCTACAGGTTCCTTTAAGAAGCTTCATGAATCTGAAAATTTAAAAAAATATTTTTTCTGTTGAAATTAACTTTACGTCTGATTATCCTCCTTCTCCTCCCCTCAGCGTCCTTTGAAAAACTGAACATGTCACATTTGTCTACAATCACAAAACATTTATTGCATACATGTTTTCCGTAAGTGTCAATGATGACCTGTCTAAGTTCCGGTTTATCATGTCATGAAAAAATAACTTCCCCACCTCTACCCTCTGGGCTTAATTTTCTATTTAACGTAGATCTGACATTTAAATGATTGATCAAGACAAACCCACAAGCCTAATTTTAATTCTGACCATGTGTTTTCTTACCCCCGCTTTATCTTTGGGAGAAGAGGTAACATTGCGGTTTTGAAATTTTTTAAACTTATTTAATCACCAGTCACTTTCCATTCGCCTACAACGTAGTATCGAAACACGAAAGCTACTGTGTAGCGATTTCAAAATTTTTTGTTTTAATATCTAAAATAATAATAATAAATGGGAAAACCATAAGACTTTAAGTTGCACTACAAACGTAGGTATATGTATATTTATTAATATATACTTCTTTGCTCTGTTCAACTACATTGAGGACTGTTCTGTTTACACCTTATATTAAATTAAGTAAATATTTATTCGCATATCTGTATATGCGCGCTAACGCACGCATATACATTTGCTAATATGTAACTATTTGGTTTATATCCACACTGAAGATATTCATGGCCTGATTATCGCCACTCAGTGTTAACCTCAGTGTCCATTATCTATCTATCTAGATAGATAGATAAATAGATAGATCTCTCTCACTAGATAGATAGATAGATAGATAGATAGATAGATATACAGATAGAGCAATTTTCTAATGTAATGGATTTTTATTTATCAATCACATCCGATATAACGACGGTTTCGAATCCTGCCGAAGAGCGCATATTTTAAGACTTCTAGAACATATATGTCTTGTAGATTGTTGTGGGGTATAGAACAACAGTCTCACCATGCTAGGCATTGGTGTTGTGGTTTCTGTGGCAAGTAGATTTTTATAGGGTGCAGTTGCTAGTCTCCTCCCCAACAGATTTTGAGCGTCATCTTTTTCTCATTCCTAAATTAATCCACATAACATGATTTACTTGCAATTATAGAGTGATGTTCATTATAATGATGTAAAATAAATTTTAATGAAAGATTAAGTATAAAACATCAATAATTATCATGCAACAATAACACACATGCAGATAAAAACCATCATACCTGTTTATCTATAGTCAACGGGTGTTAAAAAATACGATACATTCATAACTTTCAATGCTCTTACTCCCTGAAAAGTCTGTGTACATTATGTTTAAGAAATAATTGTTTGATGTAAATATATACAATAATAATATGTCTTACATCAATAAAAAAAAACGATGGCAAACTGGATATATTCAAGAAAAACAAGAACTTACTGTACATGGATTTGTGAAACATATTCACCAAAGGATCCAGAATCAATATGAAATGTTACACGATAATCTGTCCCACATATGTTGTGTAGTAGTTTTTATAACAAAGAAACACTAACACAGCATTGAATAATCAGAGCACATCACAAAATTTAATGAGCAAGAAATTAGGATGCAAAGTCATGATTCCTTCAAAGCTGCCTGAAAACATTATACCCCGTAAAATCTTAACGAGGTCATTTTATCTGAAATGCTTAGAAAGCAAGTCATATCAGTGAATATCCGAATTAATGTATATTTTGGCAGCAACCTTTCTTTCAAACATCTTTCATTGAATGCGGCCGACAGGGAAGATTGAATTAATTTTTTGTTAAGTTCTTCCAGCAATCTAATATTTTTTCGTTTTGTAGGAGTTAAGGAATATAAAAATTGTACATAATTTTTATTATCAAAAGTGCTTTCGGCTAATTCTATACTCATTTTCAATATATATATATTTTCTGCGTAGTTATTTCCAATAATTTTGTTTATTTTTAGGGATCCTGCAACAGAGTTTATTAACGTATTTCTTTAGAGATTCAGTGATGTTCTTATTCAATTTAGTAAATTTAGAACGATCATCAATAAGATGCTGAAGTTTTTGTGATAATCCAATATATTCCAAATTACGTAAGGATTAGATTTATCAATTTTTCTGGTGACTATATTAGGGTTGTTTTTTAATTCTTTAACAACAATTTTGAGTTTTGTTGGGAAGTTCTTATTTCTATTACATGGAATATGATCTTTTAGATCTTCTACCTTGAGAAGATCTTTGAGGTTTGTATGGAGTATTATTCATTTGTCCTTTTCCAGTTGACATAATGATTGGTGTAAGATTTCAATTTCAGTCTTCTTTGTGGGAAGGTCGAATTTAGATTGGAGCTGGCAATTTGGTCCTAGATTTAGAAATTCCCTTTGATCATCTGTTAATATGTGACTGGATGGGTTTGTGTATTTATCATGGTTGTTGGGAAGCAGAATATCTCCTTGGTATAAGTAGTACAACTTTTTTGTAATTATTTGTCTATGGTTAAGTTCATCATTATTGATACTTATGTTGATATGGTATTTTGTTTCTTTATATTCAGTTTCAATTTTTTTAGTACAGCATTACGTTTTTCGATTTCATTATTTATATGCTGAATTTCGTTCTTAGCTTTAGTTATTTGTCGTAAAACAAGATTTTTTCTGAAAGTTATAGTGTTGATTGGCTGCCATGTCATCCAAGTTAAAATGTGTGTATTTAGGCAGCAATCATTCTTTCATGCACATTTCATTGAATACGACAGACAAGGTACTTTCATTTAGTTTTTTATTTCTCATGTGATCTAATAATTTTTTTCTTTTCGGATGATAAATTATATAAAAACTGTCCGATTGTTCTTTTTATCCGAGCGCTTTCGGCTATACATTTAGCCATTTTCAAGGTTGAAATACATTAACTTTTAACAAGAAATAGATTGTTGTATGTATGTATTTAATATAATGTTTTCATTTTCAAAACACGGTCAAGATATTGTGTCCATGTTCATGGTTGATATTATTGAGTGTTGGTTTTTGTTTTTTAAAAAATGTGCATATATATATATATATATATATATATATATATATATATATATAGTTATCCAGTTAGTCCAGTGATATATTTGGTTATTTATGTGATTGTTTTGCTGATGCTTACATCATATATATTATTTATTATTACAGCCTTATATATAATTTTTAATATTATTATTTGTATTTATTTTTACTTCTTTAATATCGTTATCTATATATTTTTTTTATTTATTATTAGATATTATATATTATGATTTTCTGGCGGTATACTTTTTACTTTTTCTCGTATATAGTTATATATTTGTATATTTATGTTTTACATTATACATTTTTCATATATTTTATTATTTTTAATATTATTATTAGTAGTAGTAGTAGTAGTATGCGATTATGGTTGTATTATATGATGATGATTCAGTCTATACAGACATTACTTTAAAAGCCTCATTTTGAAAGCTTTATATTGACACATTGTAACTCCGCTAAATATGATCTTCCTATCTCTTTACCTTCCCTTACACGTTATGTTAACTTGTTGTTTCTTCTCTCTGTAAGCCCCTTAAGAAAACTTTCCTTGGTCAATTTTTATTTATTTCCTTTTTTATCCTTGTATATCTGTGTTGTAACCTAGGGAAGGTTACTAAATAGAATAATCAAACGAAGATTGGTAATAAATGATAATACTTAGAACAAGAACAACACATATAAGATTCGCCAGCGTTCCATAGAAGAAGTAGTTAACTGCTAGAAGTTAGTTAAGTGAATTCTACAATGAATCTTCAACTGCAGACCAACATACAGTATTTACTACTGTATTTATGTGAATGAGCACATACCCATTATCGTCCGTAGGTATGCTACAATAACCCACTTTTTGGATTTACTCTGTACAGAGTCAATATTTTTTTTCTTTTTAGGTTGACTGCCATCCTTTCCGTATCCCTTCTTTTTCTTTTACTCTGTCTCTTTCGGACTTCTATCTCCGGAGCTTTCTGAGGGATGGGTACATCGAAAGTATCGAAAATAACCTTCATAGGGTCAACCCCGTCTAGAGTAATGTTCTCTTGTTGAATACTTACTTTTAATTTGATTACAGTGCCTCTTATGCACCATTTCAGGGCCTTTTACTAGATAGACCATCCTACCAATTCTTCGAACGACAGTTCTGACTTCCCAATATGTTTTTTTGACTGGTACATACGGCAAAAAACCTTTTGACCAATTTTATAATTTTTTTCAGGTTTTTGTACTGCATGATCATGTTTTTTCTTATTTGGTATAAGTTTGTCAAAAACTGATCGTATTTTTCGTACAAACATAATTTCTGTCGGAGTCATGGCCGAAGGCGCATTTCTATTCGGTGTAAGCCTATACACCTGTAAAATTGCTGTAATGCAGCATCTGCGGACCCACCGTTGGATTTTTAAAGTCCTTTTGATGGTATCCACAAAACACTCTGTCTGGCCGTTACTTGTAAGATAGTAAGGGGAAATTGTTATGTACTCTACCACAAACATTTTGCAAAATTCCTTAAATTCTTTCGATGTAAATTGAGTTCCGTTATCCGACATTATTGTGAGAGCGGAAACTACCTACACAATAGACTATATTAAGTAGGCGACATAGCACTCTACAGAGAGAGTCTAGTACGACTACCAATGTTGGACACTAACTTATAGTAAGCTCTGCTTACACTATCTCTGTAACCTGTTGTTAATATATCTTTCTTACATCTAATCTGTGTTTTACTTCTGTGGTCCCAACTTTGGCACCCACATCAGTGGCGACGAAGAATTCTAGAAACGCATTCACGTCGAAAAACCGCAATACCTTGCCAGTCCCACAACAGTGGCGACAGAAAGATTCGAGAATTTCGTTCTCACCATATCAATAGCGACAGTACTCGAAAAATACACAAACTCTACGCGTTCCCACAGCAGTGTTGAACGTGAAATTAAGCTGGTATTAATACATTAGCGATTTAAAAGCTAAACACCCAACGTCTACATATATTCCAATACCAAACGCCAGTGACGAATAGCGATTCGACATCTACGGAATATTAAATTCTGTCCAATACGAGAACGATTTCTACACACCCACACCCACAGAAAAAAAAACAGTTGTTCGTAAAACAAACTGACAATACAAGAGCAAGTACTACCATTGTACTCAAGTTTTCGGGAAAAAAAACTATCGAAAATTTTTTTATGTAACTGAGTTAAACTCGGGCATAAAATTATTCTCCCCTCAAATTCACTGAGGTGAGTTTTCTCTTTTTGTACCTTTCTAAAAAAGAAAAAAATACATAAGTGTGGTGAAAATTTATTCAATTACGTTAAAATTAACGGAACCACGGAAAAAAAAGCTAAACACGCATAATTAGTTTAGTTTAACTATTGTCTGTCCATATTTTTTTTCTGTAAAAGAAAAAAAAAGGAACAAAAATCTATCCAAGATTTTTTTTTGTGTGTGTACCTCCTCTTAGTACACGTGTTTCAAAGCAACAAAAAAAAAGCGCTGTCGTTTTTAAATATGGAAGATTTGCAAAAAGTAGTTGCCCAAATGTTAAAACTAAATTTGGACCAGCAATAAAAATCAGAAGAAAGACAACAACAACTATTTTTGGATTTACATAAACACCAAATGGAATTCCAAAAAATTACGCTTCAGAATGCTGAACTACAACAGAAACAACTTAAAGAATTACTCGTAAATGCATTAAAAGGCTCAAACTCTGAAAAAGATATAATATTCTCCCAGAGTACAATCTAAAATTCAATGGAAACCTTTGAGTACGTACCAGAGGAAGACAAAACGTTCCAGGCTTTTTACAGGCGCTACGAAGATATTTTCAACGTAGAATGTGAACAATGGCCCAGTAAAAAAAAGGTACGTCTACTATTGAGAAAACTGGGAACTACAGAACATAGTAGGTTCGTAGACTTCATACTACCCAAGGATACGACTGACTTGGATTTTTCAGAAACTAATAAGCTCCTATCGGAACTATTCGGGTCTAACACAACCTTGTTCCACAAACGTTGGAAATGCCTGAACACAGTCAAAGTCAACCAGCAAGATTTTCTAACGTTTGCAGCATCGGTAAACAAGCTATGTAATGATTTTAAACTAGCCGAACTGACTGCCGATGATTTTAAGTGCTTAATTTTCGCACAAGGTCTAGTATCTGCAGAAGACGCCGAAGTCAGACGACGGGTACTGACTAAGCTTGACAACGAACAAGGATCGACTCTCCAAAAACTAGCAGAGGACTGTCAAAGAGTAATATCTGTAAAGCGTAACTCAAACACTATCGAGGAATCAGGTGTGACACAGATTAATAAAATCAGAAGTAAGTCTACCTCCTATTCCCCTCAAAAAGACAAAAGGCAAATTTCATGTCCTAAATACCGCAGTAACCAAAACCCAAATAAGTTAAAGAAACCGTCCGGACCATGTTACCATTGTGGTAAATGGCATTGGATGAAATTCTGTCCAGTTAAGAACAAAAAATATTGCAAAAATTGCAATAAAAGTGGGCATACATTAACTTCGTGCTGGTACGCCAACAGAACGAGAAAACCCCAAAATAAAATTAGGCAAGCTCAATCTGACAATATTGTTGATAGGAATTTAAGAAAATATGTAACTGTGGATATTTTCAACAAGTCCATTAAATTCCAGCTTGACTCGGGTTCTGATATTTCAACCATTAACTGGCGTACTTGGCGAAAATTGAACAAGCCGACCTTATTAAAAACGGATAAAAAGGCAAAATTCGTAACTGGCGAAAATATTAACATTTTAGGCGAGGTAATACTTACAGTAACACTAAATGGAGTTACCAAAAGGCTCAAAGCCTATGTATTGAAAACGTCAGATAACTTATTTGGAACTGATTGGATAGAAAAATTCAATCTTTGGGATTGCCCAATGAGTACATTTTGTTGCAAGATACAAAGTACAACGTCCAATTTGGTAAATCTAAAAAAGGAACTGAAACAACAATTTCCCCAGGATTTTTCTGGCGGCCTTGGGAAATGTACTCAAATGAAAGCTAAGTTCAAGGTGAAGGACGGTGCACAACTGGTATTCAAAAAGAAACGGAATGTCCCTTTCGCTGCTCTAGAACAAATCAATAAAGAGTTAGATAGACTCGAACAAACAGGTATTCTGACAAAAACAGATTTCAGCGAGTGGGCAGCACCTACGGTCTACGTAAAAAAGAAGTCCAATCAAATACGAGTATGCGCAGATTCTTCCACAGGGTTAAACGATGCATTGCAAGATCACCACTATCCTCTCCCAAGCTCTGAAGAAATTTTCAATAAACTCAATGGTGGAAATTTTTTTTCTAAAATTGACCTTTCGGACGCATACCTTCAGATAGAGGTGGAAGAAGAAAGTTCCAAATTGCTCTGCATAAACACCCATAGAGGGTTGTACAAATACAACAGGTTGGCTTTTGGAGTAAAGGTTGCGCCTGCAATTTTCCAGCAGGTCATGGACGCCATGCTGGGCGATCTACGCAACAGCCTATTTGGATGATATACTAGCTACTAGTAAAACTACGGCAGAGCACCGGAACCATATAATAAACATATTCGAAAAGATACAAGAATACGGATTTAAGGTTAAGGAGGCAAAGTGTGACTTTTTCTTACCAGAGATTAAATACTTAGGTCACATTATGAATAAAGATGGTCCTCGGCCGGATCCAGAAAGAGCCAACGCGATCAGAAACATGCCGGCCCCAGATAACGTTCAAGCGTTACAAAGCTTCCTCGGCCTAGCTAACTTTTACCAAGTGTTCATTAAGAACATGCAAAATTTGAGAGGGCCTCTCAACCAACTTTTAAAAAAGGACAAATCATGGTCATGGACCCCAGAATGCCAAGACGTATTCGAGAAGATCAAGAAAACTCTTACTTCAGACCTCTCCCTCACACATTTCGACCCTAGTCTCGACATCATAGTCGCAAGTGATGCAAGCTCGTACGGCATTGGTGCTTGCATTTTACAAAAACTGCCAGATGGTTCGCGAAAAGCTGTGGCTCACGCATCAAGATCTCTACTTCCAGCTGAGAAACAATAAATTCCAAGAGGAAAAAGTATTAACAGTTTATTTTTTCTCTCCTTTTCAAAAAGAAAACTCTTTGGAAGGGGGGTATTGTGAGACCGGAAACTACCTACACAATAGACTCTTCCAGGCCTATATTAAGTAGGCGACATAGCACTCTACAGAGAGAGTCTAGTACGACTACCAATGTTGGACACTAACTTATAGTAAGCTCTGCTTACACTATCTCTGTAACCTGTCGTTAATATACCTTTCTTACATCTAATCCGTGTTCCGTGTTTTACTTCTGTGGTCCCAACTTTGGCACCCACATCAGACATATTCGAATCTGGTACTCCGAACTTCGCGAACAGTTCGTGTAAAAACTGATTACTACTTGCGTGGTTGGTTTGTTACATCTGAATATCTCTGGCTACTTTGAAAAACTGTCTACGATAATACATCTCATTAAGTGGACCAGCAAAGTCAACATGCAGACGTGACCATGGGCAGTCAGTTTCTGGCTATGGGTTGAACTTAATTGGTGGTGCTTTAGTCGCCAAAGCACAGCCTTTGCATGACTTTACCAGACATTCAATGTCTCTATTCATGCTACGCCAGTAGACGTAACTTCTCATCAAGCTTTTCATTCAGGACATACCAGGATGTCCTGCATGAAATTCTTTAGGGATTCTCTTTTGTCGTGCCAAAGGTACCACTACTCTTGTACAAAGGTACCACTACGCTGTACATGGGAATGTCATCGTACATTGAGTATACTCCCGAATCTACTTTAGTCCTGTCTTTAAGTTTTTTCTTCATTTCAGTAATAAATTTATCCTCCAACGCTTTACCTTTTATATCTTCCAACGTCACATACAGTTCCCGCATAGTATTGCATAGTACGTTTTATGTCTCTGCTTCCGATAATAGAGAAGCAATGACCGTGTCTTCTAAAGGTTCATTATTGCTTGGAATAAGTCTGGACAACTGCAAAGTCAAGACCACTCAGCATTGTGTCCATCACTTGATGAAAAATCGCTGGAACAACCTTTATGCTGAAAGGCAAACGATTTGTACATGACACGATGTGTATTGATGGTCAGTAATCTTGAACATTCGTCGTCTACTGGAATCTGAAGATACACGTTACTTAGGTCGATTTTGGAAAACATCCCACTCCCATTAAGCTGCGCAAAAACCTCTCCCAGCCCCGTAGGTGAGTAATGATAACTTTTGAGGGCATCGTTTAAGCCTATGGAAAAGTCTGCGCAGACACGTATCTTTCAACTTTTTCTTTATATAAACAGTTGGCGAAGCCCAATAGCTATATTCGACCTTGGATAAAACACCCATTTTTTTAGTCTATCAAGCTCGTCATCAATTTGTTTTAGCGAAGCAAATGGTACATTTCTTTTCTTTTTGAAAACTGGTTGTATGTTTTCTTTTAGCTCGAACTTAGCTTTCATTTTCTTGCACCTGCCTAACCCAACTAACGTCTGGGAATTTATTTTTTAATTCTTCTTTTAGACTTTCTGCTTCGTTAGTAAAACCTTTCACTTTCTGGCAAAACGAATTGATCGGACTGTTCCATAAATTGAACTGTTCCATCTAATCTGTTCCAAACAAGTTATTTGTGTTTTTGTTACACCAGCCTCCTAACACAAGGGAATTACACCGGTTCTCACTATATATAGTGCCAGTAATACCTACCCGGTGTGTGTGAGCAGCGACAGTACTACAACTGCCTAGCTGAGTAGTACTCGTTTCCTACCTTTGTATCTGTGATGTTAAATACACTTGTTCCTTAAACCAACCTCGACTTGATTTTCTTATTTTTACTATTGTGCCACGACACAACAGTTTTTCAGGACAAAAAAAGTCTTAACTTCAAGGTTTTATCTTTTAACGTTACATTTGTCGTAAATTCGCCTTCGAATTTTATTTTCTGTCCTGTAACACTACGAGCGATTTTTTTTAGTAACCATTAACGGTGGTTTACCCAATTTTCTCCATGTATAAACATTTATAATGCTCAAATCAGAACCACCGTCGATTTGCAGTTCAGGATTTTTACCGGCACAAATTTTCTTATAGAAGACTAGCAGTAGAGCCCGTCGTTGCCCGGGGATGTAACAGTAAGAGATAGATCATCAAGTATTGACCATCATAAAGACTGAAAAATAAAATTGACAACGATTATCGTTTATGGTTGACGGACACACATTTCTTAATTATTATTATTATTTATTTATTTTATTTTTTTTTACGAATTAGTCAAACCCAAACTCAAACAAAAACATTGTTTTCAATCGTTATGAGTCTACCGATTGAATAGAATTTTATTATAAACAATTGTCTTGTAAATGGAATTTTTAAAGCATTCTGAATGTAAAAATAAAGAAAAAAGTGTGCAAGACAATATGAAACACTACCTGCCCAAAAAAAAGTGAAGTTTTGTTGAAATCGGTTGAAAAATGTACGAAATCCGATCCCATATATAAACGAACACACACACACACACACACACAAACAACCAACCTGGGTTTTATAATAAGTATAACTCGATAACTCTATATTAATAAGTATAACTCGATATGAGTTGTCTCCCTTTCATTAATGCCTCTTAATCATGTTTTCAAATTGATTTTGTGCAAAAAAATTGTGTTTTTTCTATTTTGGGCGCTGTCGGAACAAACGCAAGGTAATTTTACGTAGTCCTGTGAAGTTTTGTTGAAATCGGTTGAAAAATGTAGGAAATCCGATCCAATATATAAACGTACAGACACACAACACAATCTGCGTTTTATAATAAGTAAGATTTATCCACATTAGTAATTTTAATGTAATTACTCGTTTTTTAAATTTTGCCTTACAGTGGGATTTTATGTCCTTTTGTTTCCACGCCGTCTGAAAAGTAACGGGACTTTTGTCATAATTTATTTCAATTCCAAAAAACAAACTAAATAGTTTCTTCTTCAAAGTAATCCCCACTTGAGTCTAATGCACTTTTCCATCTTTTTCTGACACACTGCTATGCACTGCTGGAAGAATTCTTGGATGCCCTTCAGCTTCGTCGTTGCCGTCCACTTGATGGCCTCCGAGCCTTCAAAACGGGTCACCTTGATGTTTCCCTTTAGCTTGGGGAAAATAAAAAATCGCACAGAGCAAGATCAGGTGAATAGGAAGGTTGCCTCAGTACGGCGATGTTCTCAGCCAGGAACTGCCGAATACTCAGAGCATTTTGTGCAAGTGTATTGTCGTGCTGAAGAAGCCACGATTTGTCCTGCCACAACTCCCTTGTCACACACTGAGCGAAGCAAATGCCACATGATCCCTTTTTAGACTTGCTGACCATGTGGCAAGGACTTACTGTCGGCGATAACTGCAGAACTGCAGCACCTCCTATTTTTACTTGATATTACTGATAACATTCAACAGAATCAGTTTTTTTTCTTGAATTCTTTATACTTTTTAAGTATTTCAGCCCAAGCAAGGCGGACTTGCCACTAGTATACAGGAAGTTACAGAGAGTAAAAGTGAGAGGAAAGAGTAGCTGTAGGAAGATTGAGGAAAGAAAAAATGGACAGGTATCAAGGCAACAGAACATGGCGATTGGCGTTGCTTTTAAATATTTTAAGATTGTAGTTGTCAGGGAAGCAAGTGAGAGGAAGTGAGTTCCAATGTCGGGAAGTACGATGAAAGAAACTATTGGAGTAGAAGTGGCGGTTGCATTTAACTATTTCAACAGTAAATGGGTGGGACTTAGAAGCCAATCTAGTAGAACGTTTAAATTCATGTAGTCAGGGCACTAGGGAAAAAAGTTCGCAGTTAAGAGCAGTTAACATGAAAATATTTGTAGAAAAGACAGAGTGAAGCCACATCACGCCTGAAGTCGAGAAGCCAATTCAGGACCCGATTACATTGCAGATCTTTCTTTGGATTTTGTCGAGAACTTCGTGATGAACGGCAGTGACACCAGAACAGATATGGTATTTAATGCAAGGACGAATGGTAGATTTGTAGATGTGTAAGATGGACTATGACGAGAAATACCGGCAGGCACGACACAGTGAACCAACTTCCCTTGCAGTAGATGCAGCTATTGATTCAATGCAGTTGTTCCACGTCAAGTCAGTTGAAAACGTAAGGCCAAGAAGGAGCAGTGAGACGCTCTCATGGATACGAGCATCAACCATGCTGATGGAGGATGCAGGGACGTTTTCCTATTGTGGTTATATGAGAGCAGTTTAGTTTTGAAGGCATTAAAATTTACAAGCAATTTCCTGCCCCATGTCAACCACTGGTTGGAGTATCGACAAGTTTAACTTTGTCAGCGCTACCTGGCTTACTATCGAGACGTGAGTAAATGGTAGTGTCATCTGAGTAGATGCCTACTTGGGAACAGATGACATCGAGGAGATTATGGATGAAGATCAGAAACAGTGTAGGATCCAGGATAGAGCCTTGGAGAACACCCGCGTTAGTATGAGAGAAACTGAAAGAGAGCCCGTTCAGGACGACCTTCATTTCCTGATTAGATAGGAATGATTGGATTAAATCAAATAAACGTCCTGTAATACCGTAGCCCTGGAGCTTATGTAGAAGTCCAGCATGCCAAACCCCATCAAACGCCTTCGAGATATCCAGAGACACAGATCAAGCTTAGCCATTATTATCGAGAGCTTGATATATACATATATATTCAGCTATGTTCGTAAGCACATGCGGTAGACCGCACAAAACGGAATACATATTGTTTGTCAGAGAGTAGATCGTGAGAGGTAAGATGCTTAACCATTTCGGCATTGATTAAAGCCTCGAAAATCGGCAAGAGGCTGATAAGGCGGTAGTTAGATGGTCAGAAGGTACTTCAGAGTTCTTAAAGACAAGGACAGCAGATGACTTCCAACAAGCTGGAAAGGAGGAAACTAGAGTGAACTGGGGCCAGCTCGGGAGCACATTTCTTTAGGACGACGGCTAGTATCCCGTCACATTCACTTGCCTTATGGGAGTCTAATATAGAAATGATGGCCGTAACTATTGACGCTGTTATGTACATATCACTCAGTATAGCTTCAGTTCTATGGGGTTGGGGGAAGTCAGGTGTGGACACTCCAAGTGAGTCGAGTGTTGTGTTGAAGAGAATTTACGAGCAAAGCATTCAACCTTATCTGCTGTAGATGTTAGGACTTTGAATTGATTGAATAGAGGAGGGATTGAGGATTTGTTGTTGATCAGCACACCTTTGCCGAGCCGCCAATAACCTCTAGAACCGAACTTGCGAATTGCTATACGTTGTTTCATTCTATCAGCAAATAGTAACTTTACTTATAAAAATTTTGCTTTCCTACCAACTCCAAGTTCTTGTGTCAGACACAAAACTTAGTTGGTAGAAACAGCAACTCTCAAAAATAGGCTCAACTTAAGAAGAAAAAAAAAACAAAAAAAAAAAACAAGACGACCACTGCGTAAAATTTTAAAAGCAACAACACATTTATTTAAAATTACAAATTTGAAAAGTACAAAACCGGGGTTGCACAAAAATGTCCTTTTGTGCGCCTCTTTTGGCAGGATAATTTTTTGATGAAATAAAATGATTACACTCAGAAACAAAAAAATACACGTCCCCAAAATGTTGATAAGACCATCGGATTCGTATGCAAAATATAACCATTCAAAAATACAAAAATAACGGAAAACTCGGAGTAAGAGGATTCACAATAGGGCACAAGGCACAATCTTTTAAATGATACCAATCTCTGTTGTAACGGCTCTGTAAAGGACCTCTCAGCTTGAAGAGGATTTGGCGTAGGCAAATTCTTGTAGTTTTTAGGGTGTGAAATTTCTCGTACGAATCTGCCTTGGATTTATAACCTGTCCTTTTATGTGATGTCTTGTGAAAACTGTCCCGGTCGAAGTTGACGTTCTGTCGCTTTCTTTTCAAACATGATATCAGTCCTTTTTATTCTCAATGGGGTCATAAAATTGGTGTGTGGAGTGGTAGGGGTTGTTAAAGCCGAGATGCTTTTCATTAAGCCAGTGTCTGTGTATCTCCTGTTGGAATTGTTAGCGAAGTTGAAAGAGGCTCCGATTAAGTTGTTGATTATGTCAGGCGCGCTCATTTCTTATTGGTCAACATATATTTGTAGCGGTTGCTATGTTTTTCCACGCCCACATTTTATTCGTCTGCGATTGGCTAATAAATCAATACTACTTTTCTATATGACAATTTAGCCATCGCAGTCATTTCTTTGAATCCTTCGGTTTTGAGCTTGCTTGCCTGTTTTGTTTGTACGAATGTAATGATTCGTTAAAAATTAACCAATCACATATTTTAGTGCAAGATTAACCTTTTCCCGCGCTTCTGTGGGAGCCTACCCTTTTTCTATAAAAGAGGCGACTTTTTCACAAGTCGTCAGTAAAATCCAGTAAAATTCGCCTCTCCAAACGCGTCCACGATTTTGGTCATAACATTTCAAACGCACCCACAGACACAGAAATTCGTAATATAAACTTACATTTCTCTCTGTGACTTAGCCAAGCTCAATCAACCAGGACTCTGTTAATTTCTCTAACACAGCACACGTTTTGATCAATTGTATTCTTGTGTTATCTATTCTAACAAACAGTCCTTTGTTCTAATATTGATTCCTGAACATTTTTCTCTCAAGAGAACTTTCTTCGGACAATCAATTACAAATCAAAATACAGTTAAAGTGGAGCAACTTCTTTCCCTTAATCTATACATTGAATACAATTTAATTGCATGTTTTGTCCTTGTATGTTATTTCAATATATACAGGGTAACCCAAAAAAATGGAAATTTTTGAAGTGCGTATTGCCAGACATGAGCAAGTAAACATTTCGCCATTTAGAATTCAAGATGAAATTCACAGTATCCCGGCTGAGATGTTGCAGCAGTCAATGAGGAATCTCAACAGCAGATTTCAAGAATGCATTCGTACAGGACATAATTATAAAAAAATGAAAATTCCATCATTGTTTCTTAAATGGCATGTTTTAAGGTTTCAATTACTATGAATAAAATATTTTTCTTCCATCACTCTTGGTTTTATTGGATTGTTAAAAAGTTCTCGTTTGTTTGGGTCACCCTATACTTGTTGATTCACATTTGGAGTTTTGTTGTTTACTTGAATCCTGTACGTTGAAAGTATAATAATATAAATAGTATTGGTTCAGCTACCCACTGGTCGATTACATATTTATTTAGGATTGTAGTCAATCAGCTGTAACCGGACGTTATGCGTGGAGGGCTCGAGCCAGCGTTTCTGCGTACGCCGATGACGTAACTACTTTCGTGTCGTCCCGCAGCGACATTGGGGTGGTAAGGAAGGCGCTTCATCTGTACAAAAAGGTGACAGGGGCCAAGATTAACCGCGACAAGTGTTCCGGCTTGCAGTTAGGTGCCTGGAAGGGGGTCGATCTTCCGGGATCCTTCGGTTGGACGGACGGTCCTGTCCGCATTCTTGGAGTGTGGTTTGGACCCGACCTCCAGCTGGAAGAAGATTGGTCAGAAGTACAGGCTAAGGTCAACGCGGCCGGTCAGACTTGGCGTCGACGGAGGTTGTCCGTGAAGGGCAAGGCGGAGACGTGTGCCAAATTTGTCTTTCCAATTGTCCTTTACCGTTTATCAGTACTTCCCCTCTGTAAGGACCATAAGAAGGCGCTCGAGCGATTGCTATCCTCCATTTTATGGGGTGGGACGCAGTCATAAGGTTGATAGAGGAGTCTGTGCACAACGTCCGTGTCTTGGGGTACTGGGAATGCCACACTTGGCGTGCCACAAACTCGCCTCCAGGTTGGCCTTCCTACGCCGCGCATTGACAGGAGATGCGATTATGGCGGCGATTGTAAGAGACGCCTTCCCTTTTCTTGCTATCAGCCCCCATCTCGCGAGTTGAGCGCCATCGTAAACCCCGGGATCAATCGGATTTCCTTCGCGAATGTCGGTCTGCCTTGGCTGTTCCTCGGTCCAGTAACCTTTCTCAGCCTAGGAAGGTCTTCTATCGTCATCTAGTGGAGGAGGTCACGAAGGATCCACGACGCGAGCGGATCGGCTTGTCAGCGGAGGAGCCTCGCTCCTTCTGGTCCTGGGCGCCAGCGGTGAATTACCTCAGTAACCCTGAGTTTTCGCTATCTCTCAATGACAAAGCCTTCATATGGGGCTTGGCGGATTTTCCAGACTGTGAACGATGTGACCTTAGCTTAGAAGAAACGGCTTCGCACGCTTTCTACCATTGTCCTCGGGTCCCCCCCCTATGGGACCATGTCGACGAGTTGACGGCTCGTCTCGCTCCCGAAAAGCTTGTGCCCATTGATCGCGCATACGCCTGTGACAATGTGTCGCCCCCGTACTCTGGGCTGAAACGAATGATGTTTCTAACGCTACTGGCCACGGCCCGAATGGTGATTTGGACGACCCGAAAGGAGGAAGTCTTGCGAGGCAATCGTCTTTCTCATCAGTGTAGAAGTCAAGTGACTTACCTGCCAACATGGCTGCCTTCTTCTGTTTCCTTGTATTATTTATTGTACAATGTACAAATGTGGCACAAGGCCGAAATGGGGAAAAGGGGAAAGGATGGTCATCTTCTCTCTTAACTTTAAACTTAGCTAGCCGCAGTCACTGACCCAAACATACAAACAATGTTCCTTTCACCAAAACAACACATCCATTACATACCATTCTTACTACATCCACCAAAATGCCTCAGAGACTCTATGAAGTTCTAAATAGTCCCCATATATACAATCCATTGTCTGTGGGAGTAGGGGAATAAAATAACATCTAAAAAAACCCAATGAATATTTACAATGAATACAAATCTATATACAAGAAACTAAACAAAACATTTTGTTAGTAGTAAAAAACCCACAGCCCTAACTGTGGTAGAAACATCAGTTAACTGGACGAAATCAATGCGGGACTTTAAAAAATATAAAACATTCGTACAATCCATGCACTCGCTACAAACACGCACTCAATCAAACAACAACAAATACGAAAGACACACACGAAACGAAAGGCGCCCCGCACCCACCAGAGAACTGATATCACTAACCACCTAACGACGGGAGGGATGGGGAATTAAACAAAAGAAAAAAATAGGGCCAGTAATAAAAGGGGGCCAATGGCATACATATCCTAGCTAAATTAACATGAAAAAAAAGAAAAGATAACTAAAACAAAACCGACCTAAACTAACCTGTACATGGGACGGGTTGCCAATGTTCAACCCAGCAATCCCAAAATTCTTAAAGCCTAACCGGCATCAAAAAGCCACTCCAAGTCAGCACCTTTCACTCTGCAGAGACGCGCAAGACTCACCCACCTTTCGCTAAATTCCAATGGATGGAGTCGCTTCCTTTCCGTCCTGATCTTGACTTTAAGCTGATGCTTAAAGAACAAGATCAGTTGGGAAGAGGTAAACTTCTCGTCCCCATGAAATTCCTTCTGTCGCGTCGTCCATATCACGACTCGCATAACACCCAGTAAGCAAAGGAACACATAGTGCTCAGCCTTAGTCAACGGCGGTACTATATTGCTCCAGACAGAACTGGCCTCGAGGACAAAGAAATTTCCGCGCAGCATGCGAACCATGAGATCTTCAACGAACTTGCACAACGGAGCTACGACACTACAATGAAAGAAGGCGTGACCTATGGTCTCCACCTCCCCACTGCAGCGAACGCAGTTTGGCGACTTTGCCAAAACCGCTGCGCGAAGTCTTTTGGCGACCCAGAGGGCCCCTCGAATCACCAGCCAGGTGAGCGATGCCTCAGGGTTAGTGAGACATTTCAACCCCGGCGCCCAAGGCCATATGCAGCGAGCCTCCCGCTTCGTCAGACCGAGTTCGCCTATAATATCATCTTGAACGTTCCCCCTAACTAACACCTGATATAATGCCTTACGAGACAACGGCTGGACGTCGGAGAGGCCATCCTTCGCCCGTAAGAGTCGCTTGAGGGCCATCCGACATTCACGATAGAAAGAGCCCTCGCCTCGAGGATTACGGCCGGCCTCCTCCTCACACGAGCGCACATTTCTCAAGGATGGAAAATGTTTATGGACGTCTTCCTTCCAGAATTCGCCGTTCTCATCCAGTTGCATACACATCCGGTTTAGATAAGTAATGCGAAGCGTATGTCGACGAGTCTCAACGCAAGGCACCCCCAGACCGCCATCAGAGGGATGGAGGTAACAGATCTCGCGACTAACCATGGCGGCCCTGCCTCCCCACAAGAAGGAGAACAAGAGCCTTACTAAAGCCAATAAAGTGTTAGACGGGAGTGGAAGCACGGAGAGTCGGTAAAGGAGAATAGGGTAGATGTGCGAGGCACATACTTCCGCCCTCCCCTTCAAGGAAAGATTCCTCCGAGTCCACAGACGTACTGCGAGCTCGGCCTTCTCTTGCACCTCCGACCAATTCATTTCCAGCAAGAGGTCGGGACCGAACCAGACGCCGAGTATCTTGACTGGCCCGTCCGTCCAGAGGAAAGGTCCGGGAAGAGAAACTCCCCTCCACGAACCCAACCGCAAGCCAACAGACTTATCGCGGTTGATCCTGGACCCTGTCACCATCTCATAACCCTTGATTTCTTTGCCGACTTCGTTAATTTCGGTCCTACTCGACACCAGAACCGAAACGTCATCAGCATAGGCGGAGTACCTGGCCGAGGTGGTAGCACCAGGTAAGGAAATTCCGCGAAGGACCGGATTCGTCTTCAACTTACGCAGGAAAGGTTCCAACGCAAGAACGTAAAGCAATGGCGACAGCGGACAACTTTGACGAGTGGAGCGAGATAAAATGAAAGGTTTCGATCTTACCCCATTCACTTCTACCAGCGCACCGGGGCAGTCGGATCCAAGTGCGAAAGTCCGGCCCGAAACCGGCGGTCGAAAGGACCGCCTCCAGAAACCGATGGTCAACCCCATCGAAAGCCTTGGACTGATCTAAATTGATCAGCGCGGCATCACTGTCGACTTTCTCGATGATCAAGCGTACCAAATGAAGGTTGTCCTGAATAGTCCTGCCCTTCACAGCACAAGTCTGCTCGGGACCAATCAGACTAGAGAGGACAACCTGCAAACGGTCAGCTAAGACCTTGGCTAAAATCTTCAACTCTGTATTTAACATCGTCAAAGGCCGATAATTATCTACCCCATCCCCACCGTCTTTCTTCTTGCGAAGCAACTTGATCACACCCCTGGTGAAGCGTCGAGGAATAGACCGCTGCCTCGTCCAGTTGTTGAAAATCAGTGCCAGCAAGGGGACAAAGACGGGCGACTGCCTCAAGTACATTTCATAGGGAAGACCATCTAATCCCAGAGTCTTGTCCAGGCCAACCTGCTTCAGCGCATCCCAGATTTCAGACTGTTATGGGACCCTCGCACCTAGCCGCTTCAGCCGCCTTAAGGCGGGGAAAGTCGGCTAAATAGGCGTCGAACTGAACAGGGCTCAGACCGGGCTCCCTAGTAAAAAGCTCCTGAAAGTAGTCACGAAAAGCTTCGCAAATGCCCGCGTCTGTAGTTACAGTCCGCTTGTCCGGCAATGTGATGCTAGCGATATGCCGACTAGATGCCCTACGAGCTTCCTATGAACGCAATGAAGCGGTCATATTCGTAGCCTCGCAAGACATTCTTTTTATCCTAGCCCTAACTACTAGAGCTTGATCCTTCTTGATAAGCAAGGAGGCCAGCTCCGCCTTAGCTAAGGCTACGTCCCCACTATCACGGGATTTGATCGCCCGATCTACCTTGGCCTCTAGAGACTTTTGCGCTGCTAGCCCTGCTAGATTGAGTCGTCGACTAAAATCAGCAGCAAAAGACCTAAGTTTGGATTTCAAAGCGCCCCACCACTTATTCCCAACCACAGCCCCCGACAATTTCCGCTGTAACATTAGTAAAAGCTGGTCCCGGAAATCTTGCTCACCAAATAATGATGAGTTTAATTTCCAGTAACCAGCCATCTTAACCCTAGGCTTATCTAAGTTTACCCGAACCCGGACAAGCCTATGATCCGAGTAAACTATAAAATGGAAACTTGGACATTCTAAGAGCCCTGCTTCGACTCTTAACTAGAACCCGGTCGATGTAGCTTGCGCTAACCACCGTATCCGAGCTGCCGCCCCTAGTCCAAGGCCATGCTACCTCCCGGGGGTGCTTATTTCGGTACTTATCGACGAGATCAAACCCGTCGATAAAGGCCCGAAACGATTTCACATCCGCATTGTAAGTACCCGGTTTTTGCCCTATACGATCTTTATCGGGATCAAGGACGGCATTCCAATCACCCGCTAAAACTACCGAACGAGAAGTCTTCAAAAACGGCTCGATCTGCCGAAACAAACCAGGCTGCTGCGTGTGGTCGTTGGGCGCATAAATCCCAATGAGACGAAGAGCCTTATCCTTTATGGTAATATCCAGCACGCAAACCCTGCCCGCCGGATCCGCGAAGACAAGAGCACACACCGCATCCAGAGACTTGCTCACCAGCCAGGAAACACCCCTCGAGCGTCCATCAAAACATGCTGAATAGAGGACGAACCTCTTAGACAGAATATCCTCATGATCGCGAGATAAAAAACGGGTCTCCTGTACACAACATACATCCACCCCGAGGCGCTGAAGATCGCGATCGAGCCACGCCCTTTGAGACTCCGACCTCAGGCCCCGGACATTCAGACTTGCTAACCAGAGAGCCATTATCAGACCTAATTAGGGTTGGGACACTGGTTTGAACATGGTCGGGGTAAGGATACCGACAGCCTCTCCCATCGACCCGTGGCCCATCTCATTGTTGATGGAGCCGTCTTGCGAGAGACCGCCTATATCCCAGGGAAAAGTCAGTTTCAATGCTCTGTAAAGGGAGGGGTGAACTAAAACTGGGACCCTCCCTGCACAAAATTTTTTCAAGTGATTTAGTTTATCACTTTCAGTGATGGCAATTGGAGGAGACATTTTAAATGAGCTAATCGCCTCCTCCAACATGGCCCATGCCTGACGAACTCCGGTTCCTGTTCTTATTACCGTGAGAACTCTCCGGACATTGGGAAAATTATGAGGGTCTTCCACATCCTTGTCTGCATATTGCCTTATTGAGAAGAGGTACTTTAAATCTTTGATTCTGTTCCCGTAGTCTCTAGCCCTTTCTGTCTGGGCCGGGGAAATTCTGCAGGTATCCTCCCCTGTGAAATAAATGAGTTTTGCAGTTTTTTTCTTCTTTTCCTTTGAATCCTGATTAGGACTTCTCTGCCTTTTTGGTGCTGGAGGGGGCATTTCAGGGTTTTTAATGGGGGAAGGACTGGGAGTATGAAGAGACTCCGACCTCAGGCCCCGGACATTTAGACTTGCTAACCAGAGAGCCATTGAAAGACCTAATTAGGGTTGGGACACTGATTTGAACATTGTCGGGGTGAGGATACCGACAGCCTCTCCCATCGACCCGTGGCCCATCTCATTGTTGACGGAGCCGTCTTACGAGAGACCGCCTATATCCCATGGAAAGGTCAACTTTAGTGCTCTATATAGGGAGGGGTGAACAAAAACAGGGACCCTCCCGGCACAAAATTGTTTTAATTTCTTCAGCTTGTCATTTTCGACAATAGCAATAGGCGGGGACATTTTGGAGGCAATTGCCTCGTCCAACATAGCCCAAATGAGCCTAGCCCCCGTCCCAGTTCTTATTACCGTTAAGACTCTTTGCGCTTCTGGGAAGTTTTTTGGGTCCTCAATGTCTTTGTCCGCAAATTGTTTTATTGAGAGGAGGTATTTTAAATTTGTGATGCGGTTCCCATAATCTCTTGCTTTTTCCGCTTGGGCTGGAGAAATGCAACACACCTCCTCTCCTGCGTTGAACATATATTTGTGTTTCTTTTTCTTTTCCTTGGAGTCCTGAGTGGGACTCCTTTGCCTTTTGTTGGTGGGTGGGAGCATGTCAGTAGTTTTAATGGGGGAAGTTGGCTGTAAAATTTGCCTTAAAGGGCTAGTGTCCCTACTAAGAGGGGTTGAGGGATGAGAATTTTGGGCGGAGGTTGTGGAGGGAGTGTCCTTTTTCGCTGGGGAGGTCTTTTTAGAGCTTGATTCCCTACTGGGAGCATTTGGAGGGTGTGGGGATTGATGGGCAGAAGATGTAGAGGGAGTTGCCTTTTTCGAAGGGGAGGACTTTTTGGGGCTGGGTTCTCTACTGAGAGGGGTTGAAGGGTGTGGGGATTGACTGGTAGAAGATGACGCTTTTTTCAAGGGCGAGGTCTTTTTAGGGCTGGGATCTCTATTGTGAGGGGTTGACGGATGTGGGGTAGATTTTTGTTTTTCCAGCTTCTCTTTTAGTAATTTTATTTTCTCCGTTTTCTCAAACCCCGGATCGTACTTTCTCTGTTGATCTCTTAAGGATGGTCCAGAGACCGGGGCGTCGCCCTTACTGTTGACAGAGGGAGTGGGACTGTCAGTGCCATTTGTCCCATGGGCTTCAGGGGACTGAGGACCCGCTGTCTGACGCTTCCCTCTAACCCTGCCAGCAACCTGCCATTCCCCCTCTCCCCTCTCCACAACTGCACTATCAGCAGCAGGAAAAAGCTCTTTGGGGAATGGGGGCTTTGAAGTAGACCCAACCGGAGGTTTTACCCCATCGGTCCTGGAAGCTGGCATGCCCATTACAGGCGTGGCGGAATCTAAAGACGCGGTCAGAGGTGTATTTTGGTCAACCGGAGCCTGACTCCCAGAGGCCTTCTTCTCTGGGCAGGAAGAGGAGAACTTGTTTCCTTTTCAAGCAAGCCAGCTGATTTTACCTCATTTTATAGGAGAGTGCCTGGTTGATCTGATCGTTGATTATGGTCTCGTCGATAGATACCGGTCGATCATCCCGGGGGGAAAATGTGGACGTGGGCTCTTGATTGGCCTTCTGACAGGGTAGTTTGCTACCTTGACAGAATGTTAGTTAGAAGAGCCGACATAGATCTACTAGATTGCCCTACGTTCCACTGGGGAGGCTATTCGGATCACAAACTCGTTTGTGCCCGGGTGGTGTTAGACAATAGGCCTAGAATGGCTGGGTACTGGAAGTTCAATCTGTCCTTACTGGACAAGGGGCACTTCCGGGAACAGCTAATTAGACTAGTGCAGCGGGAGCTAGTGGGGGCGGTTATCGGGGATAGGTGCCTTAAATGTAGGATTAGGTCCTTCACCACTGATTTCAGCAAACGGCTCGCGCTAGATAGAGCTGATAAGGTGAAGACACTTAAGTCTAGTCATTCCCGGGCGGTGGCTGGGGGGGGATCCCCTAGAGATAGCCTTAGCTAAGGAGGCCCTGGATCGTTCGAATAGCGAGCGGTACATGGGCCAGGTAATTAGACATAAGTTAAGCAAGATGTCTTCCGAAGCTGTGAATTTGGGCGCAGATCTGCGCAGGGAAGAGATCCGTCGAGGTGGCGATCGTTACATTTGTGAGGTCATATCCCCGGAGGGGCGTACTCTTCGGGCGACTGATGACATGTGCGAGGCGTTTCGGCGCCATTTCGAGAGCCGGTTTACCAAGGAGCCTGGTCTCCGTGAGGAGGAGTTTCGCAGCTATTTCGCTGACTTTCCTCGGCTTTCGCCGACTGAAGCGGCTAGCTGCAAGGGAGAGATCACGGAGGGCGAAGTCTACGCGGTATTGAAGAAGGTCGGTAGAGGCAAGTCGCCCGGTCTGGATGGTTTGCCCTATGAATTGTACTTGAGGCTGTCGCACATCTTTGTTCCGATTTTGACTGCAGTGTTCAACAACTGGTTTCGGTCGGGGTCCATCCCCAACCGGGTCACCAGGGGCGTGATCACTCTGTTGAAAAAGGGCAAAGGTGGTGGGGGGAAACTAGATGATTACAGGCCCATAACTCTGCTAAACACAGAGTTAAAGATTATGGCTTTAACTCTGCTAAACACAGAGTTAAAGATTATGACAGGAGCGTTTGCAGTCAGTTGCCGAGTCTCTGTTGGGAACTGAGCAGACTTGTTCTGTGAGGGGCCGAACAATTCAGAGCAACCTGCATCTGATCCGCACGATCATAGAGGCTGTAAAAGACGACGAAGAAGCCGCGCTGATCAATTTGGATCAGTCCAAGGCATTTGATAGGGTCGACCATCGCTACCTTGCTGCTGTCCTGCAGGCCGCTAGATTCGCACCCAACTTCTGCCGCTGGATTAGCCTCCTGTATCGCTCCCCCAGTGCTGTGGTACAGGTGAACGGAAGGTTGTCGGACGCGTTCGTGCTGTCTAGGTCGGTTCGTCAGGGTTGTCCGCTGTCGCCTCTCCTTTATGCTTTGGCGTTGGAGCCTCTCCTTCGCCGGCTGAAGGACGAGACCGGCAGTCCGGCCCTACGTGGAATCGCCGTTTCTGGGGGGGCTCGAGCCAGGGTTTCCGCGTACACCGATGACGTATCCGCTTTCGTGTCGTCCCGCAGCGACATTGAGGCGGTGCAGAAGGCGCTTGATCGGTACGAGAAGGTGACAGGGGCCAAGATTAACCGCGACAAGTCGACTAGCCTGGAAGGGGGTTGCTCTTCCGGGCCGCTTCGGTTGGACGGACGGTCCTGTCCGCATTCTTGGAGTGTGGTTTGGGCCCGACCTCCGGCTGGAGAAGAATTGGTCTGAAGTACGAGCAAAGGTCGCTTCTGCCGGCCAGACTTGGAATCGACGGCGGTTGTCCGTGAAGGGCAGGGCGGAGGTGTGTGCTACATACATTTTCCCCCTGATTCTTTATCGATTGTCCGTACTTCCTCTCTGTGGGACCCATTGGAAGGCGCTCGAGCAATCGCTATCCTCCATTTTATGGAGGGGACGCGTGAACAGGGTCGACAGACGAGTCTGCACTAAACGTCCGAGTCGGTTTTCCTTCACGAGTGTCGGTCGGCCTTGAGGGCCATTCCCCGGTCCAGTGACCTTTCACGGCCTAGGAAAGTCTTCTATCGTGGTTTAGTGGATGGGACCCGCGAGGGATTCCCTACGAGATACGCTCGGCTTGTCGGAGGAGGAGTATCGCTCCTACTGGTCTTGGGCGCCAGCGGCGGATTACCTCAGTAACCCTCAACGACAAGGCTTTCATATGGGGTTTGGCGGATTTGCCAGACTGTGAACGGTGTGGTCTTGGTTGAGAAGAAACGGCTGCGCACGCCTTCTTCCATTGCCCCCGGGTCCGCCCCTTATGGGACCGTGTCGGCGAGCTGACGGCTCGTCTCGCTCCCGAACAGCTTGTGTCCATGGATCGCGCATACGCGTGTGACAAACTGTCGCCCCCGTATTCCGGGGTGAAACGAATGGTGTTTCTGGCGCTGCTGGCCACGGCTCGAATGGTGATCTGGACGACGCGAAAGGAGGAAGTCTTGCGAGGCAACCGTCTTTCTCAACATCATCTAATCCAATTCTTTGAGCATCAGCTGAAGATGAAGATTAGATCTGATAGAAAACGATTGCATTCGACAGTCTTTAGCGAAAGGTGGGTAAAAGAGGCGAGCTTGCTTCGTGTGAACGGGGCTAGCCTTGATTTTCTCTTCTAGGTCAACCTATGGCACATCGGGGTGGCTTCCTGTGGAACCCTCCCCTTGGTTAGGTTAGACAAGCTTCAGTGTACCTAGTTAATGTGAGTAAGTGTTGTTCCTGGCCTGTTACCCGGCCGTTCTTTGGTTATGATCCGAGTCGAGATTCCCAACCTCCCCAGTTTGTTGGTCTCCTTTTTATCTCGACTGGGTCAGCTTTACATTTTCCCTTTCCCGTATAATGTTTTATCCCTTTCCCACTCCCTTAGCGAGAGAGCTTCTTGATTCTGTCCCCTGGGCAGAATACAGCGGCCTCTCTATTTTGAGGGTTGTACGGGACCTATTAACATCAATTATATTTAGTTTGCATTTTGTGTTAATTTTATTTATTAAATTATTGGGTTCATCTCCTTTCCCCCCTCATTCTATCATTATTAGAATTTTTAAATTACATATATATCATTATATTTTTATGGTGTGGGGCGCGTTTTGTGTAGGTCCCCCTTGTGAGTATGCGGTATTATGATGGGAGGAGGATTGATTGGTGATGGGCGAGTTCTTTTGGTGAATGTGTAAATTGTAATGTACGAATGGGTCGTGAATATGATTAGCTAGGTATAGGATAGTTAGTTTGGACCAGCCTTTACCCCTCCCCTTCATCGGCCACGTGCCACAATTTTGTATTTTACAAAATAAATCTCCTTAGCAGCTGAATAGTGCTAAATATCAACTTCACAACACTCTTAAGTTCTTAACAACAAATACTTTTTTCACGATAAAACTTTGTTTTATTAAGTCTGGGGCCTTTTTTCGTCATGCTGTTTTAGTTTTGGGGGCGAATTATTGAACATAGAGAGAGAGAGAGTGAGTCACTGTGCAATATATACTTTTTATAGGGGCCTGCAAACTCAAAGGTTGCTCCGGCGGCACACACTTTTTTCTAGCTAATGTTACTGATCATAAAACTTAAAAGTTTTACTTTAAGTGTGCCTGGTTAATGAAAAGTTAGTCGAGCGTAGTTCTTTTTACTTTTGCCTTTCCCAGTTTTAAATTATACATGTTTTTTTTCTCTTGGACTGGCGAATTTGAATGTTTTTTTTCTGTTTCTTTTCCTTACAACAGTTGTTAAGAAAAGACAGAACTTTCTGTATGTAACGAAGCTGGGATGCAAAATTCTTCCGTGTTTGTTTATTATTTCGCACAGTGACCTCCCTTTAATGAATAACTCTTCCAAGTTCAGCCACGTGCGCTTTTAGCAAGAAACATTAACGATACTGAGAGAAATTTTGTTTTAATTTCTACTTTTCTCGTCATGGCAGTGGTTCATGAGTAAGTACTGAAAAATAATCTACGATAAACAAATATAGAAGTCTGTTATGCTTGAAAGAAAGACCGTTATTATGACTATTTTTTTTTAAATCACTCTTAATTTATGGCTTTCTTATCGTAACTTTTATCGTTAAGTTAAAAAACTTTTAAAAGATGTTTTTTTTTTTACAGTTTTATTGTTTTTCACATCTAAAGGATTTTTTCAAATTGAGTTTATTTTTGCAACGTTTTTACATTATTTTGGTTCTTGTGTTGATTTATGCATCAGTCTCTCTTTAATCAATTGCATTGTATTGTCCTGCGCATTGTATGTATTTGTAACATTCATTAACTTGGTTTTCTTAATTTTACTTACTTTAAAAATATGCCGCCTTAGATTTAATTTTCTCAGTTTTCATTTTGTTTTTTTAGTGAATAATAATTGTTTGTTTTTACAGAACGTTCCTTCTTTAGAAAAGTTAGTAATTAGCACTTTTTTTTTCTCACTCAGTAACCTCGTGCCAGAAGGCCCGAGAAAAATATTCGAGAACAGACATCACTTATGAGCCAGTAATTTTTATGAAATTTTTAGATGAAAAATAGATTATTTATTTTAAGAAATAAGACATAAGAATTGTGTGAACAGAGCCGGTATGCTATTTTTTTTTGTTTTAGTATTATTTTGTGAAGTGTTATCGCCATTTTTAAAGTTACACTTTGACTTAAGTCACTAAAAAAAAAGTTTATTAAACTGTCAGTGTATAAAAATTAAAAAGAATAAACTTTTTTATAATTGTGTCTAGGAAAAGCGATTAAAAAAATTATTGTTGTTATTAAAGTTTGAATTTTTTTACTTTTCATTTTTGGTGATGTTTTAGTTTTCAGTTTTCTCCTGAACTCAAGTGCGTGTTAAAAATAAGAGTAAAAAAACAAAACTCTGTTTTATTGCGCAGTCGAAAATGTATATAATTTTTTAATGTATTCTCAGTTCACCTCACATCACCATAAAAAATGCTCTGGTGACTTACACATTGATGTTTCGTATTATGCTTTTCTATTTGGACTTATTAATCTTAACACATGCATCTTGGTTATTGTACTCACAACGTTTCGACCATTGTTTGTACTCTCTAGCATTCTTCAGGTGTTTTGACGTACTCGGTGACCTTCTCGTTATTTTTAACATAACCTGTTAGACATTCCAATGGGGGTGGAGGAAACTGTTCTCATTTTATTTTCCACTCTTAGTGAACATCTTATGTCTGCTCTTAAAAAAAAAAAAAAAAAAAAAAATTCCATAAATTATCAAATCATTATGGAACCAACATGATGCACCAATATAGAAAAGCGCCATCAAAAATTGGTGCAGCCGACGAAACTCTCACACATTCTTCAGTAGTTTTAAATCTGAAGCTTATTCAATTCCAGAAGGGCACAAGTGGTTGCAGAAAGAGCAGAACACTATCTGGTTATGGAAAGGGTTAAATCGTATCTACTGGTTAAAATATCCGTTACTAAGTGAACAGGAGAACTGAAGATTAAAGTATTCCTAACTTTTTTGACATTTGGTGAATGTAGGCTTGCCAGATTAAAAAAATTAGGGTAAATTTTCATTTCAACACCCGAGCGCTATTATCCCTTCAAATTTTTCCAAAATAGTCTTGTTTCCGTGCAAATGTATATTAGATATTAAAGAAACCTACCTTTTTGGATGTTAAAGACCAGAAAAACATCAAACTTCTTCTCGCTCTTTTTGTCATCCCTTACCGGCTTATTGATAAGTAATTAAGTGCTGAATTATGTCGGACGTATACAATTTGGGCCTATTTACTCCCTTCACAATAATTCCTTGTAGTTAACTTTCAAATTAGGATTAGGTGTTTTTTTTTTCTTTTATTCTTTTATTTGTCGATGTTTACATATATTGGAAAGTTAACTTTATTCTTAAATTAAGTACAAAAAAAATCGCTTTACGGAAACGCGTACTAATTTCTGAAAGAAAATAGTTCAGCAGTAAATGACCCTCGGGTGTTAAAATGAAAATTTACCAAAATTAGAAGTATAGAACATTTTTTAAAAATATATATACATGTGTGTCTGTGTGAATAAAAAAAACGAGGATAAACTATTCTTAGCCGATGCATTCCATCCTCTGAGAGACTTTATCAAGACAAGGTAGGATTTATTGTTGCACATGTTCATATACAAAACCAAAGATGTCATGCAGCCCATCCCCTACCATAACAATATAATCACAATTTAAACAATATTCATTTAAAAATATATATATTTCTTGAATATTACTCGTTTACTTTTTACCAGAGTTTGAATTATGATACTTTGTGTCCTCCACCTCTCACTGACCTTTCAACCACCTGACGAACATTCATGAATTTTCTCAAATTTAAAAGCCTTGATAAATCAATGACATCCTTGCTTTTGTATATAAATATACGCAACAAAATGACTCCTACATTGCCTTGATAAAGTTTCTCAGAGAACAAAATGCATTGGCTAAGAATAGTTTTTCCTCTTGTCTTTTCATTCATTTTGATTTTGTTCTTTTACAGATAAACTCTATCTGAAAATAATTTGCACACACACATATACATACATACATACATGCCTACACATTCAGACCATATGTTATATAAAAGGAGATACATATTAAATTTTCAAAAATTATTCAATATTGACTGCAAGAGGAAAATTCTGAAAGGCATCTAAAGCTGTGGGAAGCTATCAAAGTTTTCTTCATTGCTTTTCCAACTTCCTATATGGCAGAATGTAGTTTCAATGCAGTTACACAGCTTCTTCCTAAACAAAGAAATCGCCTGCAAATTACAAAACAAGGAGATCTACGATTACTTCTAAGCAGCAGAAAACCTAGAGTATAAGCCTTAGCCAGTAAACACCAAAATCAACCATCGCATTGAAAACATTCTGATAAGCTATCGAATAAATGTTTTTTTTTTGTTTTTTTTAATCATTGGCATTTATAATAGAAATGAAAACAATATTAAAATTATTTTTGCATTAATACCTAAGTGTTATCTTGCTATGAAAGATGAATTCAGTATAATATTTAAAATTTAATTTGACAGGGGATGTTGATAAAAAATGTTTGTCCCCAATGGTTGAAAAAAAGGTTGGGAAACACTGACATAAGGCAATCATTTTAATGAGTTATGAGGAAAATAAAAGTAAAGTCATTTGAAAATTATTTAATACAAACTAAGAAAAATAAATTCTGTAGAGGCAATACTATGCTGGTGCTTTGCTGTTTCTATATGTTGCTTGATATCAGACTTTCCGCCCTGTTCAATACTAAAAGTACAATTACATACACCACAGTTTGCTTCAAAACAGCTTCTGCCTTGTTTGGTAAATTACCATTCATTGAAAGAAATATTCATCACAAAATTTACACTTCTGTTTTGACATCTTGCAATGGATGGTTGAGTTTTTTTAAGTTAGAAAAGTTAGCTATGGTAAGTAGTAACAACACACTTTGTTGACAGTATGATTTCAACCAAGAACTGTAAGAGCATAGTAAAAATATATGAAATTTAAAAATGAACTAAATATGGGACATTTAGAAAGGTCAGTATGGAAGAGAGGACAAAATTATGCAATACGGACATGTCCAGTATATAAGGGACATCATCTGGCAACCGCCAGGTGAGTATCAACCATAGACTGGAAAACTGGGTGGGCAATAAC
Organism: Acanthosepion lycidas; assembly: GCA_963932145.1. Taxonomy (NCBI): domain Eukaryota; kingdom Metazoa; phylum Mollusca; class Cephalopoda; order Sepiida; family Sepiidae; genus Acanthosepion; species Acanthosepion lycidas. The sequence goes on from OZ010578.1 coordinate 88,306,926, forward strand.
TGAGCAGTACTAAATAAGAACAAGACATGGAAAGCAAAATGAGAACAGTCTATTCTTGAAGGTTAAATAAAAGTTTCCATTTAAAATCCCCTGAAGGTTACCCAGACTGGCAAACACCTGAAAAAGGCTGGAAGATACAGCAGTTGAAATCGTGTGATAATAACAAAGATGAGGACAATAGTCTGAATGTAAATAAAGTGAACTTTCTAACCAGATGGAACCATTCTTAGATCAAATAACATTAGAAATTAATAGAAATCTAATTCGTCATGACCTTGGCAAGTACTACAAGCATAAATTCAAGATGTTGGGACATCAAATACAGAAACTACAGTAATTTAAACAACACCACTTACCATCTGCATATGAAAGTAATTGTCAACATCAGCATAGTCTTGGGTATGATGATAAACTACATCCAGCAGCAAGAGGTTTTGAAGAGCATGGAATTGCTGTTGTTCCCAGGTCCATTCTGACCTGGCATGGTGGCACCTGTTAGGGTTCCAGCTAAGAGCAAATACTTAACCCCCAAACTGAGATCAAAACAGTATGAAAGTATTAAAAATTTTATAGTAAAAATACCAGCAATATATTTTTATAGTAAAAAAGTTACCAGCAATACAATACATTTTTGTTTTAAAAAGAAACAAAAAAACAAACTCAACAGCAATACATTTTTATAAAAGAAATTACTAATGCCCCCCCCCCCCAATTAAAATTTCAGCATTAAATAACCATCAGGAGTTGATATGCCACTAAACAATCGATCAACATCAGCAAATGCCAATTAAATGTCTGAAGAAACAGTGTGGAACAAACGTCTTAAATTTGCATACAAAAATAAAGTAAGCAGACATGGGTTTCCAAATATCCGAACAAGAAATGTTCATTTCTTTAAAAGGGTAATAGAGCATTGCTTTGCTGTGAAGTCCTTCATGGCTGAGCAATCTAGAGCACACTTGGCTTAAAAGTGGTTTCCCTCTATAAAAGAGGCTCACAGAAAGGTACAATTTTAAGACTTTCAAATGCCCAGGCCAGTAGACATCAATTACACTGAGGTATCTACTCAAGCATGTATACCCACCATAGGATCTTTTCTGCTAATTCACACCAAAATAAAAGGAATATATATTTACTAAAATTCACACCAAATTCTCCCAGAGCAAGGTCCTTCCATTGTACTCCATGGGCAGTTCAGTGCTCTATTTCTAAGTGTGGGGTCAACATTCATGCTAATCCTGGTAAACAATCCAAAAAGATTTTTCTTTTTAATTGTAAAAAATTCCTTGTAAGTACCTCAAATATCATCAGCACTTATGAAATGTGAATAACTACCTGATTTCAGTAGTGGTAATGGACAAATTAGACTATGTAGAAAAATTGCCTAGTGTAGTTAGCGAAAATAGCTACAGCAAGATAAGAAAAGATCTGGCCTTGAAAATCAAGAGGAGGCTCTTATAGATCCTGAACAAGAACAACAATCACTACACAGTAAATGAATACAGACAGGCAAGGCAATAAAGCCAGTAAGTCACAAGGGGCTTACTGAGCTCACTGTGAAAGAATAAGGGAAAAAGAAAAACATTGTTATAGGGAGAGAACAATAAAAGCGTGGTGAAATAGAAACAAGGGAATCTAATTTGCTTGTGTCGTCAAAAATGGAAGCCACACAGATGAGCAGGAAAAAGACCTACAGAACTTGACTTGTGCTGAACTAGGCTTGTTGTGATTATCAACTACGAAAAGAACAGGAATTAAGACAAAAAAGGACAATTGACATTGAATTTAAATTTTTGGAGATCAAAATTGACTGGAAGGCAAGAGGCCAGAAGAGAGTTCCATAAGTGAGTAGTGCAAGAAAAGAAACTGTTAGCATAGAAATTACAGTTACATCTAGCCATTTCAACTGTAAAATAATGAGACCTAACTGCTAATCTAGTACTGCACTTAATTTCATGAAGTTATGGTAACAAAGAGGAAAGTGCATCAAAACAGTTACCATGAAAATATTTTTAGCAAATGTACATGGAAGTTATGATATTGGCCCAATGCTAAGTAAACTATCACATATTCACTTACCTATCCACTTTTGTTTCAGGTACTATTATACATCCTACACATACTATCTATCTATCTATATATATAATTATTTATTTAAAAATATGATTCCAACACGCTACATAAGAGGTCTCATGTTTCAAAACAAGAGCCGAAAACATCAAAATAATATTTGAATTAACTTGAGTTAAAGTAGGCTCTGTTCCATCTTCAAGCGAAATTTTTTGGGAATGACTTATTTCTGAAGTTTACGAGTTTTAATAGTATGGTCAGAATTGAAATCAAAAATTTCCATGGTAACATCAAGGGCGGATTGTTTGGAATCGGCAGGGGTTTGACATCACAATGGGATCGCTAGACTCTGCAGAGTCTTCTGACTTGGTTGGTCTTTTAATATTGTACAACCTAACGGCACACTGCGAGATTGATATCCAGGACATCGGGCTGTATAGAGATGACGGGCTCATGGTGGTGAGGAGTTCCACTAGCTTTAAGATAGAGAAGATCCGTAAAATTATTTTTAGTGAATTTAAAAAACTTAACTTAAAGATAACAGTCTCTTCTAAATTGAAAAAGGTAAACTTCCTCGACGTAACCCTAGACTTACCGAGCAACACGTACCAACCCTATAGAAAACCAAATGCTAACCCCTTATATATACACCCGAAGTCTAACCACCCTCCATCCACAATTAAACATATACCCTCATCAATAGAAAATAGAATTAGCAGTAACTCCGCTAACAAAGTAATATTCCACCAACATAATGACTTCTACAACACTGCCCTAAAAAATAGTGGTTATAAAAATGCTAACATTAAATATAGGGACAATTGCAATAACCAAAAGAAAAAAAACAGGAAAAGAAACATCATTTGGTATACACCTCCGTTCAACCAAATGGTTAGTATTAAACTAGGACAGAAGTTCTTAGCTCTAATCGATAAACACTTTCCCACCAATAGTAGGCTTAGTAATATATTCAATAAGAACACACTAAAATTGAGTTATTGCTGCACTGAAAATCTAGAAGGTATAATAAGAAGACACAATAATAATATCCTGAACAAACCCCCTTACCTGAATAGTTTTAATAACTCTACACTTAAATCAGATAATGATAGGGAAAAATTATGCGATTGTAGAAACCCGGTAGACTGCCCATTAGAAAATAAGTGCTGCATCAAATCTGTGGTATACCAATGCACTATATCATCCACGGAGAACCCTAACAATAATATGATATACATTGGGTCCACGAAAAATGCCTTTAAAACCAGATGGAGGCAGCATAAATGCTCCTTCAACAACATAAACTTTAGACATCAGACCTCTCTATCTAAATATTTTTGGCACCTGAAAGAAAAAAATAGGACACCTAAAGTAAAATGGAAAATCATTAACAGAACTAGAACTTGCAAAACTTGGGATGACCCATGCCCTTTGTGCCTCCATGAGAAACTACACATTATTAAGCTCCTAAACAATAAAAACCTATTAAACAACCGACAAGAATTAACGGTTTTCTGCCGACACAACCGAACTTATGCTCTGAATAACTAGCCTAAAACACGCATATAAATTTTAAAATCCATAGCCCATATACATAGTTTTAATTACCCACAAAAATTGATAACCCTTTATGAAGTCGTCAAATAACAAAAGTTACGGCCTTTTCATATACACAAATCCCTTTCATAAAGAGATATAATAAAAGAATAAAATAAAAATAAATTAATAAATCTCCGTAGACGCTCAAGCCAGACTATGCGAAAACTTCCTCCGTTGTAAATTCAGCCACCCCCACCTTACCGTGACCCGACATCTATGAAAGTAACTCTATACTGATACAAATTATTAACACCCCACCCCTGCCGATTCCAAACAATCCGCCCTTGATGTTACCATGGAAATTTTTGATTTCAATTCTGACCATACTATTAAAACTCGTAAACTTCAGAAATAAGTCATTCCCAAAAAATTTCGCTTGAAGATGGAACAGAGCCTACTTTAACTCAAGTTAATTCAAATATTATTTTGAAGTTTTCGGCTCTTGTTTTGAAACATGAGACCTCTTATGTAGCGTGTTGGAATCATATTTTTAAATAAATAATTATATTTATGCTCTACTTTCGTATCGAGCACTATTTTTTAAAAATAATTACAAAAATACTAAGGAACTTTGGATTATTTACCAAACCAGTTTCTTTCCTATTTTCTACAATATTTTCACACATATATATATATATATATATATATATATATATATATATACATACACATACATACAGGGTCTTGCAGCAAAATCTGACACTTGACAACAAGAAAACGAAATAGGCAATAAAAACAAAAGTTGTATATGCAGAGACCCGACAGTTTATTTAGCAACAGTTAGAGTTACATACTAAATTATTTTTCAATGTAACCGCTGCTGGCGGTGATGACGACGACCATCTCAAGGGGGGGCACGAAATGAGTCGCATGGTTTGGTGACCATGTCTATTGCGGCGTGTTGTAGCTGTGCTTGTTGGTCTTGGCTTCAATCACGCCCCAGAAGAAATAGTCATGGGGGTTGCCATCAGGTGAGGAGGGCAGCCACAAGTCTGGCGACCAGTGGTGAGGAACATTGTTGAGCAGCCATGCCTGGGTTGTCTTGGCCTTGTGTGCTGGTCGCCGGACTTGTGACCACCCTCCTCACCTGACTGCAGCCCCCTTATCTATTTTTTCTGGGGTGTGATCTAGGCCAAGACCTAGAAGCACGCCCACAACACAGTTGACTCTCTGAAGGCTGCCATCGTGGAGGCGTTTGCTGCTATGGACAAGGACGTGTTCGCCAAAGCATGTGACTCATTTTGCGCCTGCCTTGAGATGGTCGTCCCCGCCAGCTGTGGTTACATTGAAAAATAATGTAGGATGGAACTCTAACTGTTGCTAAATAAACTGTTGGGTCTCTGCATATACAACTTTTGTTTTTATTGCCTATTTCATTTTCTGTTTGTTAAGTGTCGGATTTTGCTGGAACACTTTGTGTGTATATGTGTGTGTGTGTGTGTATGTGTGTGTATATATATATATATATATAGAGAGAGAGAGAGGGGGGGATTGCCAAATTTTGATTTTTGATTTTTTTTTTTTTTTTTTTTTTTTTCATTTATTTTAATCCTTTTACAAACAATTTTAACAAATGAAATTAAGATAACTGGTTACTGAATCATGAGAGCAACCCATCTGCTAGGTCAATTCCCTAGTGGATTGGTGTGGATCCTCATGAATGTACTTATCAGTCTCTATTGAACTGAACTGGTTGGCTAGAATACAGTCTGTGTGTTTGAAATTCCATGTTTTGAAGCATGAAAACCATTTCTGTGCATTTCTTTCTGTAGTAGCACCTTCTCCATACACAACACAAATATCTTGAGCAGTTTTGGTATTTTTGGAACATTCATTGAAAGTAGAGAAAAGAAAATGTTGAAAATGGCCATTTATTTCTCTACTTGACACTCCAGCGTCATATGTCTGAAAAGAGATGAAATTCAATCAAATTTAAAAAAATGATAAATAAATGTACAGGAAGAACAGAGCTACAAAAAACCCACTATGGTAAAAATGTTTTGCATACTAATTCAAATTACATTTGAAAAAACAAACGAATATACCTAACAACCATTACAGAGAGCAGAAAAAGAAAAAAAATGTGTAAATAGTGCCCCCCACCAAACAAGACCAAAACACTAAGTATAAAAATACATTTTTATATAACAATTTATCAATGATACATATTTATAGTAAAATCACCAACAATACATTTTATCTGTAGTTGAAGCCATAAAATTGTGTTTAAGATATTTCAATTTCACCATTAAATAACCGTATAAAGGTATATATGCCGCTAAACAAAATCAATCACTCAATAAATCTTATTTGTATTAATCACATATCTATATATATATATATATATATATATAACAAAATATGTACTTTTCATTCTATTGAATGAATCCCTTTCTTACAAGTTCTTTGATAATTACATTGTTTTCTCATTTGATTATCCTAGTTTTATTTGCCCACCTGAATTTGAGCCTGAAGAAGTGAACCCAGATGATCCATCCCAAATTATTGCTGATTTTGAGGATGAGAATATTGAGCTTTGGATGATAAAGGCTCCTTTTAATGTAAGTAATCACAAAGTTACTATAAATGGGATGTGTAATATTTAGTAACAGCTAAGTATATATCTCTTGATTAAAATTGGTTGGTTTTGCAATTTTTCTGTATTTTGTCCTTTCTTAAATCATTTGCTTACGGTCAAATCACACGAACAACACAGGTTCTTATTTGATCACTGAACATAAGCCAGTACTTAGAAGGGAGACTGCTTGGAAGCACCAGGCGTGATACTATGGACACCCATGTAGGAAGGGAAGAGGTGATTTTATCTCAATCTTAAGTGTTTCTGATAGACCAGTGGATGGTTCATTTTGAAGTTCAATCTTCTAAGTGGCATATGCTTTAACTGAAAGGGAATTGGAAATAAAAGGATGGATGAGGGAGTTTTGGAGATCAAGTGACAACAAAACCGGAAATAGAGTATATCCAGTTACTGGTCTATATTGTGGAAAAATAAGAGAAATTACCTGCATGTGTTGGGTTGCGGTCAGATGTGTTTGCCTTGGCTTGTTTTTCAAAGCAAGGCTGCTCTGAGCACTTTTTTTTTTTTTTTTTTTTTTTAATCTTTTTACCAGAAGGGATAGGGTGTCCAAGTCTGCCACCTTGTTACTTAAGGCCTACCTTCCCACCTTTCTCATCTTTTTTTTTTTTTTTTGTAAGAAGACCTTTTGAGAACAGAGTTGTTCCACAGATTCTCTTCTTCTTTCATTATTAATTGATCCCATTCTGAAATTTGGGTCACTAGACTAGGCAGTATTTCCCAACATTTATTGTACGGGACTGGCTTCTGATTTACTCTTTGAGTCAAAAGGAATTTTCAACAATATTAACAGTCATGATTGTGATCAGAAAGAGTTCTTGTCCACTCTTGGCAAGAGACAGACATGTCTGTTGTGGTTCCAAAGCTTCTATTCATATTACCAGCCACCACATCCAGATGAGTAGATGGGTGAGGAGTTGGTAGGAGGGAAGAGCTGACATAGCAGAAGTTGTCCCAAGTATCACCTACCTACCTACCTACCTACCTACCTAGACAAGTACTTGAAACCCTGAATAAATCATCTACATATAATATTGGAAAAATGGTTCACATTCTTATTTCTCAACATGTTTGTCTTTCATTGTATTACCTTGTGAACATGCAACACACCCTTCCTTAGCTTTTGGTGCACACCAACAAGATTAAGAATCAGTGTAATGTGGGGTAATCATTGGCTGTGGAGAGCTTGGGTGAGAGTTGCATTATATGTTTACATGTATTATAAGCAACTTTCTACAACCTTAGTATGTTTTAAATAACCCACAAAGCTGTAGAACAAAAAAATTAATTTTTTATCATTCCTTTATTTTTCAACCTTTCCATCTTTACACGGACATTTTAATTTCTTCTCTGTGGTAGTTTCTGGTCTCACTTGTAATGCTTGACATCAGACATCTTTGGAGACTCCCATTTATTTTCAAAAGCCTAAAACTTAACCTATTCCAGTTGTTAGGACTATCAAAGTCATTTTTTAGTGGCTTTTGTTACATTTTGGGTAGTCATTTCTACAGCTTTCTTCAGGTATACAAAATAGCTAACAAACAGAACAAAAATAAAGAAAAAAACATCTTCCATTAATTTCATGACTACGATCATGAATCTCATAACCTCTAGGGTCGTAGGGACACTATTATAGCAACAGTGGTGTTTCATGGGCAAGACAGCCTGACAAAGCACAACCCTCTTCACGCCAAATCTGTCCTGCTATTTACCCATAGCTGAGGGGAAGAGATGGATTCATACATTTCCCAAGGATATTAACACATAAGGGAATATAATAAACTCGAATGGAATTTGAACTCTGATTCCTCAATCCAAGCCACTATCCATTACTCCACCATGCCTTACATTAATTTAGTGACTTGAAAATATACAAAGTAGCATTGCCTTTCATGAACATACTTTTTAACTTAAAGCTTCTAAGTTACAAACTACCATTCCAAAAACATCTCCAAGCATAATTCTCTGCATTTATCTTGATGGTTTTATCAACTTTGAAGGGGCCTATAATTTTACTGCTGACAATACTAATGGAAACATTACTTTAAATCCACTCTATTGTCTTCTATGTTGCATTGGTTAACTATTTCCATGAAGGACCCAACCACTAGCTGAGCCATCAGGCACATCCAATGTAGCTGTACATTCATCAATAAAAATTACTGCTGAGAAATCCTGTACTTATTTGTCTAATTTACTTGTTTCTGTTTGTGGTGTTTACTTAAAGTTGATAGTTAAGTTGCTTCCAATGTTTTTAATATTCTGCATCTCTTTGTTCATATTGACAACACCGGCTTCTTCAAATTAGTTCCTGATGAAAAATCTACTTTTCTTGCTTATTAAACTTAATTTTTCTTAAATTTTTCCTCATGACATTCTTAAAGCCAGCATTTAATTTCTTGTTTTTATCTTGCGAATGGTTTTTAATTGCAAAATTGTAAAATCAGATATTATAAGCTAAAATTAACATGGTATATTTATTGTATAAATGCAAGTAAATTTTGAAACTTTTACCAACATCAAATAGTTAATATACATTTTCTTTTGAAAATACTGACTTGTATAAGGAAAAATTGACATTGTATAGTGTGTATAGCAGGCATGTTTAGTGTTAACCTAGTGCTGGTAATTACTACTCTACCAGTAAGCTTAAGACAGTAGGTTTGGGAGGGTTTTTGTTTTTAGGGTGTAATGTGTTTATCTTCCATGACTAGAAATAGAGTATTTTTACAATATCACATTCTAAATTTGGTACAATTTCAATTAATCTTTATTATGTTGAAGTTTTCTGTAATCAGATAATTACAGCAAGGGTAACTTTATAATTGTTCTCAACAAAAATTAGTGATTGTTTGCTCTTTTTTTTTTTTCAATAAAATATTTTGTAGATACTGTGCAAGAAAAATATTTGAATATTTCTGTTCATCTTTATTTTTTAATGTTTTTAAATGCTTTTATTTATTTTTCCTTTATAGTTTGATGTTTCCCTCTTATCAGGACATGAACTAAAAAATCACTTCAATATTCCTTCAAAAGACAAGGTAAGAAATGTTAAATATTTTCTAATTTTCCATTTTCTCTTTGTCACATTACTTAAGACATTCTTATGTTAGTCTTATAACTCTTGCTAACATTTCGGCTTCAATGTTACGTAATAATATAACTAGTAACATTCATTTTTTTTAATTTTTAAACAATATTTAGTGTATTAGTTTTATATAGGCTAATAGATTAATCTGTATCTTGTATTCTGAGTATCCTTTTAGTGATTTTACACTAAAAATATATTATTGGCAATAAACATAGGAAACTATATTATCCTCTCTGAAAGCTTTTGTGTTTAAAAGATTATTTGTATTATATACACTATTTACATTGTTCAGACTTTTCCTCATCTTTGTTGCCATATTCATGACATTTCAGCCATTGTACACTCCAGCCTTTTTCATGTAATTGGAATTTCAAACCAAACCCTTTATTTCGTCCAACAATGAAAACAGAACAAAAGCTGTCGCAGATCCTAATTAAGAACAAGGACCACTTCCCACCTAAAAAATACAGGCAGTTGTCACGTTATAGCAAGCAACCTCACATATACGGTCTCCTCAAAATTCACAAAGACTGTATTCTGCTCAGACAGATTGTTAGCTGCTGAAGCTCTCTGTGCCACTCTCCGAGTTGCTCCAATCCAACCAGATGGTGAGCTTGGATGTGGTGAGTTTGTTCACTAAGGTACCCACAGAGTAAGCACTATCGGTAGTCAGAGGCAGACTGGCTTCGGACTCATCCTTAGGAGATCATACCCATATATCAATAGATAAGCTGATAGAGATGCTGACTTTCTGTACACAAACACCCTTCAGAATGGGATTAGATATATATCGACAGGAACAAGGTTTAACAATGGGCTTGCCACTATCACCAGCAATAGCTAACATATACATGGAATACATTGAGGAAATTGCATTAGAATCAACATCACTAAAGCCAACTCTATGGCTGAGATATGTAGATAACACCTTCATAATCTGGCCACACCAGAAAATGGTCCAGCTATTACTGGATCATGTGAGCTCAATAAGATCATCGATACAGTTCACAGTGGCAAGAGAAAACAACAACAAACTAGCATTCCCGGATGTACTAATATCTTGTTTGAGATATCCGTATACCATAAGCCAACAATCATCAGACAATACCTCAACTTTGACTCCCACCACCAGTATAAAGAAAGGGATTGTCCGCTGCCTACAACATCAAGCAAAAGTTGTAAGTGGCAACACATATGAACAAGAAATGGTCAGTATAAGCAGTACCCTGGGTACATGACAGCAGCTCCAAAACTGGAATAGGAGAGTGCAAGAGGATAACAATACTCAGAAAATGGCCTGTCTGCCTACCCTATGTGAAAGGATTATCGGAAAAAACCAAAAGATTTGTGGTTCATATAACATTTGGACAACCTTCAAAAGTGGTTCAACACTTCACAGACACCTCTTCCAAGTAAAACCTCCTATAGAGGAAAACATGATTATGAACTGTGTGTACGCCATCCTATGCAGCTGTGGTAAGTAATATAAAGGAGAAACAGGTTGCACCCTCAAGATAAGACTAGGAACAACATAAAGCTGTAACATGAGGGGAAATAGAAAAATCAGGTTCAACTGACCCTGTATGGAGGGAAAAGTGAAATCACTGCCCTCTGTAGGATGAGGTTGAAATGATAGAGAACATGACGAATTTTTTTTAAATTAAAGAAATATGAAAAACCAGCAGTGCAATAATCAAGAAATTGATATTTGTTTAAAAATAAATTATCTTTAACCTTGTACAAGATGTCCATAAAGTCCTTGGGCAATTTAGAATACTTGTAGCTTTGTAACTATTATTTACTTTTTATTCAATTGAGCTAGCTCAGGCATTCATGAGTCTATCACACCAACCATTACAGTCTTGAATCAAAGTTGAAAAGTCATTAAGGTGTCATTCTGTGTCATAACATATCTAGTCAATGTAGGTGGTTGCTGGACAACCAGCCCATCTTGCACCATGGCTATGTGTCTAGAGCAGTAGATCCCTCTCAAGTTCCTGTTTTGTTTCCAAGCTGGTGCATGTATTTTGTAACTGTGCATGATACAAACAATATGTAAAAAGAATAAGAAAGAAGTATATAAATTTATTATTTGGATTATTAATTTTCAACATATCCACCATCATTACGCATACAAAGGGTAATATGATTCTGTAGTTCTTGGAAAACATTTTGCAGCTGATTTTCAGTAATACCTTCAATCACATCAATTACCCAAGCTTACAATTCCTCTAAAGATTGAGATTTAGTTGAATAAACATTACTTTACACATATCCCCATAAAAAGAAATCCAATGGAGACAGCAATTCTGAGAAGAAAAAGAAGTCACTTTGAAGTTTCAAAAAATTTTACATTTTGTTTGCCTCATAATTTATGCCTTTTCTATTTCTCCTTTTCAGTCTGATACTAAATATGTTGCAGTTGCCACTGAAAACCATCCAATGGTATGTCTTGTTTTTGTGTTGCCATAATGGTTAAAATTCTTTAATGAAATTATTTTTTCAAAAAAAAAAGTACATTAGGACAATATTTTTATAATTTTTATTTTACTTTTCTAATTGGTTACACATATTTTTAATAAGGAAGTATCACTTGTGATCTACATCTTGAATAGTAAATGCAAGAAAATCTTAAATTTATTTATAAATCTTAAAAGCATTTATGTCTATTATTATTATCATCATCAAGTTTTTTACTATTATTTCTTTCATCTTAATTTCATTTACTTTTTATCACAACTCTCATTTTATAATTATTAATCAGTAGCACTGATTAGAAATAATCAACTTCAAGCAACACTCAAACTTCCATTGCTTGTTCTCAAGAAGCCTGTTTAAAAATGTCAGCTGCCTTACTTATTTCTGACATCTCTTTTTTCTTTTCTTTATTTACTTCTTTCTTTTTCATTTTTTCTTTTCAACTTTTTTTTTTCTAGTTTTATTTTCTTGTAGATAAAAAGAAAAAGTAAAAAATACTTTTTTCTTTTTCTTTTTCTTGCATTTTCCTTCTTTTTCCTGTTTCCTCCTTTTTCGTTCTTTTTTCATTCATTTCTTTTTTCCCTTTTTTTGTTGTATTTCTGTTTTGAAAGGGAAACTAATCTAGTTATTGCATGTACATGCAGTGACTCCATACATGTTAAATTCATATCTTCGCATTAAATAAAAAAGTCACAGTACATAATGATTATAAATAGCTTCATTTATGACTTGATTATTTAAACAAACATTATTATTTAATATTTAAGGAATGATGAAGCATAGAAAGAAAAAGATAAAGAATTTTAAACATTTTTTATTTTTTAAAATTCAACATTTGAAAATCTTTGTTAAAAAATATAAAAAATATTACTGCTAATATTGATTAGTTTTTGACGTATTTTTTAACGTCAAAAACCGTCATTATTTTTGCACCAACCTAATAGTTTTTATTAGCAGTAATATTATTTTATATTTACATCCCATAATTAAAAAGTTACCAAATAAATAGAGCAATACTTTATTCGTTTTTTTTTCTTTTTTTTGCAGTTATAAAATTTTACAGCTTAGAGCATAATTTTGACCTCAGCTTTTTTGTAACAAAAATAATTATTTTTTAAAGCATGCAAAACTTATTTGTAATCGAACAACATATTAATTTTTTTAACTTTACTAGGAAGCTTCTAAGTTCAGTCATCATTTCAATAAAATACAGGCGGTTTTATTAAATTTTTAACAAGCGTTATCAGGCATTCAAAGATTTCTATTGAATAAAAAAATCTTTCAAACAAGATATCTCTATTTTTAATATTCTCCATTTCTTTTTGTTTCAAATAGAACAAAATTTGAGAATTGAATTTCTTTTCATCATAAAAAGAAAAATCTAATTCAATCACATAAAAATTTTATGAAAAATAAAACTAGGTAAAACAGTGAACAAACGCTTGAAAATTTATTATTTCCTATGTTAAATTTCTTTCAAAAAATGACTTTTTTTTTTTCTTTTTTTAATTCTTTCATAATTTAAGTATTCAGTTATCCAGGATTTTGAATTAACAGAACATATTTTTTTCAACCTTTGTCCCAAGGTATCCAGATAATCAAGGAAGTACTGTACTTTTCTTAATATTTCCTGCTAAGATTGGGTAGGTTTATTATATGCCATCATCTATACTCTATAGCAGTGATTCTCAACCATCATGCCATGGCACACTAGTGTGCCATGCAATACTCTTAAACGTTCCACAAAATATTGTCGCAGCATACACGTGTGTGTGTGTGTGTGTGTAAGCAGTAATGGTAGTGTTAATATTTGAATAAATGAATAGTTAAATAAAAACATTGAAATAAAGTAAGTTCATATTTGTGTGTGTATTTTTTTTTTTTAAATCTCTGGTTTTATTTCATTATATATACACTGTTTGAAAAATTTTCTCTGTGTGCCTGTGCTGTGATATTTTCATTTGCTCAGAGGTGTGCTGTTGCTTAAAAAGGTTGAGAAACACTGATCTATAGTAATTGTTTTTAATCAATATTTGGTGAGTAAGTGTCGTTGATTTAGTTAATTGTTCAATGTCGTTTTTTTACAAGGTGATATAAACCTTAAAATATGAACAAAAAAACTAATTCCAATTATTTGTTTAGAAGATATCCTATCAGTATATTCTTTTAGATTTTTTAAAATCTTTCATAAAATAGACAGCTTTTACAGAATTACGATACCCTCTTGACAACAACCTAGGCTAAACCAAGCTATTTTTTTTAATCATTTCACCTCAAATAAAGCAATAAAACCACTAAAACACAAAGAGATTACTGAGTGTGAAAGAAAGTGAGAAAAAGAAAAGATTATTAAGGAGAGAGGCCAATAAAATAACAGGAATTAAAGAAATGATGATTGACATTGCTTTTTTTTTTTTTTCAAACTTTTGAAGATCAAAGTTGACTGGAATGCAAGCAACTAGAAAAGAGTTTCACAAGCAAGAAGTACAAGAGAAGAAACTTGTTGTGACATCTAACAATTTCAACTGTAAATATGATGAGACTTGGCTGTTAATCTTGTACTGCACTTAAACTTGTAAAATCAGGGTACCATCAAACTTGTAAAATCAGGGTACTATCAGAACAATTATTTATTTTCTGATTAGCAAAATAAAATAACAATAGACATTAAAATATTGATGTGGGTTTTTTCCCTACTTCCTGAAGACTATTTTGTCAACATATGTTGCAACCGGATGTGGATATAAATAAATCACTAGATTTTGCAATGAGAGAACAATATTTTGGGGAGAAAAAGAAACCTACATTACTGAAGGATAGAACAGTAAAGATTTTATCACAATTTGTCTTGCAATACTTTTGTTGTCTTTCACATTCACTTAAATTTTAAGCTCAAGGATATTTAAATCCAGACTTTATTTCAGTATGCACAAGACAGGATGCATAATTTAAAAAAAAAAAAAAAAAAAGCAAGAAAATTTACACAAATATTTCTAAAGAAGTGATGGATTTTATTACTTAAACATCATTTTTAATAGGTATCCATATTTGAGTAGACACCCCATTTATTTATTTTTGTCTACCAGCCTGAATATTCAAGAAATCTTATTAAAGAAAATATGCACACCCCAGCAGGGGAAACCATCATTAGATCCTTTCAGCCATGAATTGTGACGATGATCAAGCAAAGTGGAATAGTGCCTTTAAACATTAATCTTTCCCAGACTCTCAAAATATACTTATCTGCTTGATTTTGTATCCTAAACAAAGCAATTTCTAAAGAAATGATGGATTTTTATTCATTAATCAGACAAATTTTATATTTATCAGCTGTCTCCTTTGTTAATACACTTAACCCAACAATTAATTTCAATACATTTAACCCAACAATTAATTTTCCTAGATTAAATATTGAAAATTTCAGATCAAAATTTAGTTATTAGGTTGGTGCAAAAATAATGACGGTTTTTGACGTTAAAAAATGCGTCAAATCGTCATTATTTTTGCACCAACCTAATAGTACTTAATGGCTACAGACTTATTGATCTGGTCCTGTATAAATTCTAAATATGCATTTTTTTGTCTTCTGCCAAAAACTCAGCTAGAAAAATCTAGTGCCACAAACGTCTTTCAGTGGCAGCAATTAACATTTTCATTCCATCCAGAGGAATCTGTTTTCAGTTTGAAAAACCTATTTCCAATATACCAAATTACATTTTGAAGATAATGAAATTACATTTTGTTTTAAAAAATTCTAAAATCTATTAAAAGGATCTTTTTATGCTCTATGACTTGTTTAAATACTTCTTTTTTATACATGATGTGATTTTTTTTTTTTTTTTTCAGTATAAAAGCCTTCAAGCTGTAGTCCCTCATAAATCAAAAAATAAATTGAAAATAGGTGAGTTCTTTAATTATTCTCACTATTCAACAAGGTTTTGTTTTTGCACATAAAAATTTTCAGTTTACTATTATATAGAAAAGAAATAATAAATATAGACATCTTGTTAAAAACTGTTAATCTAAATTCTTTTAAGTATATTTTATTAATCCCTGGATGGTTTGAACAAGTATTTTCCTATATCTTATATAACTTATGAAATTGTATCAGTACCAATATTAAGAGAACTTGAAACAATTACTTGGTTACTTATTTTAGCACACCATTTTACTTACAATTCTTGTTATGTGACGCGAACAATAGTCAGTGCATTATTGAAACAAATTATCAGTAGTGCCTTTTTATAGCTGTCTGTCACTTATGTTATTGCCATGGTAGAGTAATAGATAGTGACTCAGATTGAGGAATCGGAGAGCCGAGTTCAAATTCAAGTCGGATCCATTACATTCACTTACATGCTGATACCCTTGGGAAAGGTATGAACCCTCTTCTTCTCCCCCCAGTTATGGGTAAATAGCAGGACAGACTGGGTTCTTTTAGCCTTGGGTGGCAACCAGTCTAGGAGAAAGTAACTCTAAATTCAAAACTGTATATAGCCCTGGCATAGCATATATAGCTAAAAGAAATGATCATTCACATTGGCTCGATGATCACAACTGCGGTTGAAAAATGATGATGATTATTGCCAACTAAAACTGTTTTTACATTTATTTATGTAAGTAGCACATTCTAAGTAATACAGTTAATAATTGAAATAAGTGTTGTGTAATTTATTGCAAATTATTTCTCTAGTAAGTTTTTGTTAACAGTGAGTAATACTAAATCTAGAGGGTGGTTCAAAAGTCTTATCATCCCCTACCAAAAAGTAATGAAAACAATACAAGTAATACAGTAATACAAAGCACATGTACTGGATTCTGTTTATTCACTTTCATTGAGAATGTTTGTATGAACACTGTTTTCGTGGCACAAAATAATGCAGTGCCATGTTCTGTGTGATATTTTACAAAGCTGTGCTTTGTTCATTGTTGCAAAGGTTCTCCGAACAGTGTCCTTCAACTGATGGGTATTCTGGTATCATTCATGCAAAACTCTCTCCTTGATAGAGCATTGTCACAGGACATGAGATATGGAATTCTAGAAGGTTAATCAACAGGTACTGGAAATTGTTGCAATTCGAAGCCCCATTCATCTATCCCTGAAAACATCATTTCGGCGTTCCTTAACTGTGATTGCGTACTGCGGTGGGGCACCATATTGTTGAAACCAACAATCATTCGGGTCAATATTCAACATCTAGAGCTGTAGAACAAACCACTCACTTAACATAGTCAAGTAAAATAGCTGGTTAACAGAAACCTTGAAGTGTTTACTCGATATGGCAGCCCAATTCATTACATGTGGAGGGTTTTGCTCCACATCTTTGTAATAATGCAGATTTTCTTTGCTCCAGAAATCAATATTCCTAGCCTGTCCACTCCCATAAATCATACATACATTGGAGAAAAATACCTTTCCATGTTTTGGGATTGTTGGAAATAAATCAACTGCCCACATGCCACACGTCTTTTGTCCATGTCTTTATTGCTTAGTTCATTGACGAATGATGACTTAAACAATTTTAAATCAAGATCCTTTGTCATGTGTGTTAACATTGTGCTTTTGGGAATTCTTATCTCAGAAGACCATTTTCATAGTGACTTCTTGAAGATGTAGCACAGATGCCGCCACCTCTACATTTTTTTTTATTTTTTTTTCTAAATTTTTGAAATCGGATTTTCCTTTCTGTGGAAGTTTAAAAAGGAAATAATGATTCTAGAATTGCAATCAACAGTATTAATTAAATATAAGTCTTTATAATTTTTTTTTCCTTTTTGTTGCATCTCTTTTTTAGTTTAATAAATTTTAAAATCAGAATTTAAAAAAAAAATTGTGTGCAATTAACATTTATGACGTCAAATAGATAAGAAAATATTCAAAAAATAAATGCAATGAGCAAGAATCAAAAGTATCATTTAACTTAATTACTTTTCATACTTCTATTATAATATAAAAATAACATTAATTCTACTAAGTTTTATAAAAGCCTATCGAATAAAAAATATATATTTATAAACTATTTGGTAATATACTGTTAAAGATAATTTATTTTTAAATATTAGGTTGGTGCAAAAATAATGACGTAATAATGTCGTTTTTTGACGTATTTTTAACGTCAAAAAACGACATTATTACGTCATTATTTTTGCACCAACCTAATATAAATAATACCAGTTTCTAGATTTTAATAGTTTTGGTCCTTCATACTTAACTTTTTGCACCTTTTCTTTAAAAGAAGTAGAAGACTGTTGTTGATTTATAACTTTGAAGACAATTCCATTTTTTTTAAATTTTCTGGCAATAATGCTGGTTCAATGAGTGACCATACCAGTGTTTTAAAAATTATGGCTTTTTTTTTTTTCCTTTTTTTATAGATTAGCTTTAGGCTTTTATCTTTTTATAAAAGTAAAACCAAAATTTAACATCCAAGTCATTTTAAATTATTTAAAATTCATTTTTCAGATTTTCTTTTCTTTTTTTTTTTTTTTTTTTTTTTAATCAGTAGAGGTACCTAAGATTCATTAACTTGTCCTTTGAGCTTTTCTGATGCAACTTGTAAAATTTTTAGTTTACAAAACCTTGTTCAAATTTTATTTTTCCAGGTCCTTCCTTCAAAGGTTACATAGATATTGTTCAATCAGTGGCAATACCTAAATGTGACAATCCAACTCTTCCTCAAGAAAAAACATACCACATACCTTCAAACCTCAAACAAAGATATATACCTTATGGATCACGTATGTAAATTGTTTTGTTTTTCACACCCTTTTTTTTGTTTCCTTCCTCTTTTTCACATTTTTTGTTTTTTTATTTTTTAACTTCTTTCATTAATCTCCCTACTATCGAATCTTATTTCTCTATTAAAACATTTCTCTCAGCCTTTTTAGCTTTTTATGTTTTTTACAGCCATATCTATCTCTTATCTTTCTATGTCCAAGAAGTAATAAAAAAGTGTTTTGTATCATTTTCAAAGTTAAAAAAGAAATGAGGTCAAACTGGTTCCCCTGCCGCCTCTCTCTCTCTATATATATAAAATAACTTAATTTAGCTATCACCACTCAATGTCCACTAAAGTGGCAACTCCAGGTCATTACAAAATATACTATTGGTATAGCTTAGATGCTAAAATGATTCCTTTACTCTAACTAAAATAAATCATTTTTAAAAAAACATTTTGGTATTTTAACATTAATTTTAATAATTCTATAAAAATAATCATTTATTTAAAAAAAAAAAAAATTCAAAGCATGTAAGAAAAAATGAGTGAGGACAAAGTCTTTGATATGTTTGTTTATTGCCCCCCTTTCAATTTCTTGTTTTATAGCCTGGTTATCAAATTACTGATGGTAGGAATAGGCATAGTTGACTGATATTTCATATTTCCCCAACACTACTACACTCTTCACCACTGCCCTCCAGTCAATAAATTAAGGCTGCCTCTTTCTTTGATTTTCACCGTTTTTAAATCGGGCTAAATTTAATTTTCCCTTTTTCAGTTGTATCAACTGAAAAAGGGAAAATTAAATTTATTCATAAAGCAAAAGGTTTTTTTTAGTGGATTGTATCAATCCACTAAAAAAACCTTTTACTTTATGAAATAAATTATTTAAAATGGACATTTGAAAAGAAGTTGAAATAAAAATGTGTTCTTTGAAAAACAGGGCATACAAGTCATTAGAAATTTTTAAAAGATGATTTATAAAATTAAAGCAAGAATTATATTGCTTATTAAGTATGTCTCTAGTCTGATAAGGGCTCAAATCTACGCAACCTGACTACCCACGTTAATTGTATTTCATTCTTTTTTTTTTTTTTACTTTGTTTTTTTCTTATTGTTTTTTTTTCTTTCTTTATTATGAATGATATCAACAAAATTTATTTTGATCAATATTTTGAGGCAAAGTTAAAACAATTTGGGATCCAGCAGAAGCTAAGAATGAAAACAATGCACTATGAAGATTTTTGATTCTTTGAAATAGATATATATATATATATATATATATATATATATATATATATACACTAAAAAAAAACAATATTGATGTAAACAATAGACAACTTGCTAGACAACCTAATGTTATATAAAAGAAAAAATCCCAAAGAAGAAAAGAAAAAAACAAAAGGCAAACATCTACCTACTAAAGTGCTCAACAAGTAGCCTGAGCAAAATCACTTCACAATGTTGACACTCAATAAAGGACAGCTTCGATCATTAAGTTTCAAGATCTCGCTATCTTCTATCATCGCTATCAGGCTAGGATGCCTGATTCTCATTTAAAAAAAAAAGGCAATGCAAGTAATATTACAAAGTTCTAATCATTGCTGGTTCTTTTCACTAATTTCAATTTTGACCAACCTCACTATAAAGTACCAAATTGATTCTTTAACATTATTAAATTTGTAAACATATTTTCTATCATGAAATTGTTAATTATGTGCTAAAATGTCTGTAACAAAAGAAATTATTTGACCAGTAAAAATTGTAAGAATAATTTATGATAATGTTTATTATTGGTATTGACTTGATCATTATTTTTCAGGCTCACCACCAAGAATTTCCAGCAGTCAGATTGTCAAAACAAAGTCGAAGAAACGAAAAAGAAGTTCAGAATTATGTAAGAATATTTGAATTCTTTCAGCTCCATTAAATTGTGTCAAAATTTCATTTAAGTCCGACTTGAGGCTATGTTGAAACTGATATTCATCATCTTATTTCTAATAAGTTTTGATAACATTATTTTTAGTCTTCTGGCCTGAGAAAAAAATATAACAGAATAAATTAAATGTTTTAACAGTTATAATTTACTTGGACTTCAGAGTGATCATGTTCCTAAATTTGTAAATACTTGATTTGCAAACAACTCTATTTGTGAAACAAGTGCTGAGGCTGGAACTTATTACAGTTTGTGAAAACAGTTAACTTTTTTTTTTGTCCTTATATCCAAGCATTTCCATCATTACAGTGGAGTAATAGCTAGTGGCGCGGATTAAGGAATCTGAGAACCGAGCTCAAATTCCAGTCAAATCCATTACATTCGCTTATGTGCTAGTACCTCTGGTAAAGGTATGAATCCTCTTCTTCTCCCCCCAGCTATGGGTAAATAGCAGGAAAGACCTAGTTCTATAGCCTTGGATGGCAACTGGTCTACTGCAAAAAGAAATGGCAGCCTACTGCAGGAAAAATCTGCTTAGTCAGTCATGTATCAAAAGATACATGATCGCCTAATCATGTATCACATGTGGCACATAAGTGACTGACTGACATTTTCGAAATGTTTTAGACTTCCCTCCATACCTGTTCCTTTTCCTCATAAACAGCAATGGCTGTGGCTGCGAAAAAATAAATTTTGTGGATAATTTATCAGAATTTATGCCAAAGTCCTTAAAAAAAGATTAGATTTTTTTTTTTTTTTTTAACCCTGAATTTTTCTGCATGAATTACTTCCATTAAGAGCAACCCTCAAATTGATTAGCTGGACTAAAAGTGGATATGTGAATTATACTGATGGAGTAGAAGATATATAGAGAGTATTTGAGCAAGACTTTTAATTGTAAACAAATTTAATTAAAACCCAACAAAAGTCTTGTTTATTTATCTATTTTTCTTTTCCCAAGCTTCAAATTTACTTTTTGATTTTTCATTCATATTTGTAAATTTATTTTCCTATGTCTATGTACTTTCAGCTAACACTATCCATTTTCAAAAACTTTTTTGTTGTTTATGTTGTCAGTTTAATTTTTTTAAGATATGTACTTCATGCAGTTTTTCTTGTTTGCTTCTTTTGTCACATTTTCCTTCTTCATGTGAGAATGTCTATCTATTTATCTCATATGTACTGCATGTGTGTGTATATATATATATATATATATATATATATAATGATTAAAAATATAAAACTTGACACTTAGCTGATCAATGTTACCTTCAGCATCCTGGCTCTAGAGTTTCTTAGTATTAAAAAAATTTACTCCTAATTTAATATTGATAATAAAATATATATATATATATAATGAAATGGACAGTCCGACAATTATTTTAAGACATTTTTATGTATAAACATAAAAATGTCTTTTTATATATATATATATAATATATTTTCCAGGATTATATGTATGTGAATATCTCCTGAACTGTTGGGAGCTACCCAACTATCTTATGTGAATGATAAATAATTGTAAATGTATTTAGCCTTATGCTAGCAAATAGAATTTGGGGCTGACACCTGTTTTCATTAAAATGGAATAGGCTGTTTCTAGGAATTATTAGGTTGGTGCAAAAATAATGACGTAATAATGTCGTTTTTTGACGTATTTTTTAACATCAAAAAACGACATTATTACGTCATTATTTTTGCACCAACCTAATAAGTTGAATATATCAGCTCAAATATGGTTACCAATAGGTGAAAGAAATAACTTGTTAATTTTAACATCTCCAAAATGAAACCGCTCTCTTTTAATCATCTTAACATTTTATGCATGGCTGATACTATCTTCCAGGAGAGCAACTCATTACATTTTCTAGATATAACATTTTTTACTGAGATGAAGTGGAATGATTATATTGAATCAGTTTCTAGTCGGCTGCTTAACTTGGTTCACTGTGTTGTGCCAGACAATTTTTCTCACCACAATCCATCTTGCTTGTTTAAAAAATCTACCATTCATCCATGCATTGGATGTTACTGATGTATCTGGTTTCGTGCTCTTACTATATATCTCAAGATTCTTGAGAAAATCTAAAGAAGGGTCTGTAAAGTTATTGGTCCTGACCTGGCATCTTGACTTCAGACACTCTCTCACTACTGTAACGTAATTTCCTTGTGCCCTTTCTATAAATATCTTCATGGTAATTGCTCTAATCAGCTTTCTTCTATGGTACCTTGACTTCACAAAATAGCATAGTACTAGATTAGTAGCTTGGTCTCATAATTTCACTATTGAAATTACTGGATGTAACCATGTTCTATGCTAATAGTTTCATCACTCACATTTCTCACTTGTGAAACTCTCTTCTGGTTACTTGCTTTCTTGTCAACTACAATCTTCAAAAATTCAAATGCAATGTTAATCGTTCACATCTGTCTCCATCAATCCAGTTATTTTATTACTCTTTCTCCTCAATAATTGTTTTCTTGGTTTCTTTCACTTCAGTAACTCCTTGCATCGTAGTAGCTTTTATTGCTTTGGTGGGGGTGAAATGACTAAAAAATATAGATGTGCTAATAATATGGATGACATTTAACTGGGAAATTTCAGGCTATAAAATCAAGTTTTACTGTTGCTCAATACATTTGTCATGAAAATTGCAAGAACAGAGCTATGTTTTAGGAGGGAGGAGGATAGTGTGTTGCTAAGGTTCCTGATACAAAACTAACAGAATTCTCTATTTTCTCTTCTTGAAATTTTAAATGCAAATATAGGCTAATATTTTTTTTCTATAAGTAGCTATAATAAAAAAAAAAAAATGATCTTTGTCTGCTGTTTGTTATAGAAGGAACTGTTGGATTTCATGCCTGATTATTATTTGCTTTGCAGTATCTCTTCCAATGCCTGACTTTGATGCCTCCCAAGTGAGCCAGATGGAATCTGAAGAGCCCCATTTAAAGAAAAAGAGGAAGAAAAATAAGGAAAAAGATCTTGATGAAAGTACCATGTCTGTTGGTGGGATGACTTGCAGTGGTTCTGTATTGTCATTCGAGGCATCAGGTGAGTTCCTGCTAATTCTTTTACAATTGTCTATCCAGAAAATAACTTGCTTTTAATGACTGAATTTTATGCTCTTTAATCTATTTGTAATGTTTCAACTTCATTTATGTATATATTTTTTCAATAAGTAAAGCAAAATCTTTCTTTATTTACCAGTTTTTATTTAAGAAATAACTATATAACTAAAAATACTATTTTAACTAAATGAATCTAATGTTGAAAGATTCTATTCATTGTATCTATGTGAAGATAACTGACAATTTCCATAAACAAATATGAACATTTTTAAATAGTTCCTCTCTGAAGTATTGCAAATAATATACAGGCTCTGTCTGTGTTGACATTCACTTTCAAGGAGACATGAATTTATACTTGTGTTTTATTTATTTTATTTTTTTTGTAATATAATGGTATAGATATAAAATAAGTGTTATGAACTCAACATTAAAAATAGAATCCCTTTCCTGGTCATTCTAGTATATGTTAATGATTTTATCACTTTAATATATAAAAAAAAAATGGTAGTAAATATTAATGTCTCCTCAATTATAAAAGCAAATGTCCACACAGATATAAAATAGATGTGATGAACTCAACATTATATATATATATATACAGTGAGGGGCTTGACATTATTATGAACTGTAGTAGATCTGTTCTTATCCATAACAAAGAAGAATGGATTAAGAACAACTGTTGACCAAGTCGATATTTCTATGGGATCGTTAGACTGAGACTTCCGACCTTGTTGGTTTATTTATCTTAGTTCCCACCAAGATATCAACATTGATAATGTAGGGTTATATAGAAATGATGGCCTCATGGTGGTGAAAATTCCACAAAAATTAAAGGTGACAAAATCAGGAAATTATTATATAGAGAACTTAAAAGTCTCAACATTAAATTTAAGACCAACACTAATTTAAAAATAGGAGATTTCCTTGATGTTAAATTGGACCTAGTTAATAATGTATTCCAACCCTACATGAAAAGAAATTCCAATCCAATATATAGCCACCCAAATTCTAACCACCCTCCATCCATAATAAAAACACATACCCTCTGCTATAGGATATAGGCTTAGCAATAACTCTTCCAGTGAAGATGTCTTTTACAAGCATAGTAAAGTTTATAACAATGTTTTAAAAACATCAAATATATAAAACATAACAGCGATCATAGGAATAAAAATAGAAACAGAAAAATCATTTGGTACACACCCCCATTTAACCAAATGGTTATTACTAAGTTAGGGCAGAAGTTTCTCTATTTAACTGAGAAACACTTCCCCAGAAATAATCCATTTAGTAGGATTTTTAAGAGAAATACACTGAAACTAAGCTATAGCTGTATTGATAATCTTGAAAAAATTATCAGAAAAAAACAATAATAAAATTTTAAATCAATACAAAAACCTGAGTAACAATAGCCATTCTAAAGCAACAAA
Organism: Acanthosepion lycidas; assembly: GCA_963932145.1. Lineage (NCBI taxonomy): Eukaryota > Metazoa > Mollusca > Cephalopoda > Sepiida > Sepiidae > Acanthosepion > Acanthosepion lycidas. The sequence continues at coordinate 88,331,917 of OZ010578.1, forward strand.
CGCAGACAACAACAAGCATAATTGTAGAAATTCTAATGAATGTCCATTACAAAACCGATATCTCTTGTTTACCTAAGCACTTTTTCTACTATAGAAATTAGTTAAAAAGAACTTTATATCGGGAGTACCAACAATTCCTTTAAAACTAAGTGGTACCAATATATATTATCTTTCTCCAATAACGCGTACAGAAATAGGACGTCCCTTTTCTAAATATTTTTGGAACTTAAAAGAAGTTAATAAGACCCCTACGGTAAAATGGAAAATACTAAAAAAAAAAAACTAGAGCTTGTAAATCTTTAAATGAACCATGCTTCTTATGTTTACATGAAAAATTAGAAATTATCAAATTTGCTGATAAAAAATCCCTATTAAACCAAAGGTGTGAATTAACTGTAAATTGCTCACACAGTTTATCTTTTACCTTAAAATATAGTTAAATTTTTAAAATTACATATTACCATTTCTTATAGCCATAATTTATTAGTATATAATGGTTCACCCTCTACAGGTAATTACCTTATTTTGTTTATTCAGCTTTAATATTGCTATGTATTGCCATCCAGTTATTATTATTAATATCTTGTATAGATGTTTCACATTTTTAATTTTATCTACAGGCCCCATAAAAAGCTTCCTGAATCTAAACCTTTTTTAAAAAAAAATTTTGTAACTTTGTCTGATTAACCTACCCCTCCCTTCAACATTCTTTCAAAAAATTGAACATGTCATATTTGTCTACAATCATGATACATTTGACACTGACATATTTTCTGCAATTGTCAATGATGGCCTGTCTATGTTCCGGTTTTTAAAGAAAATAATGCCCCCCCCCCCGACCTTATGTTTGCCCCCTTTAACTTTCAGAAAAGAGGTAACACTTTGTTTTTAAATTTTCTTAAAAATCACTTAATCACCAGTTAATTACCATCACCTGAAGAAGTACAATCAAAGTATTTCTGAAGCAGATATATATAAAATAAACCGTCAAAACTGTTCCTTACAGCATATTGGTGAAACTTGCAGAAATTTAAAAAAAATATATTTATGGACACAAAAATGGATCTTCTACATAACAATTTATCAAATGCATTAGTCATACACAGAAATAAATTTAACCACAACTTTGCTCTCAAGAATGTTACACTTATTGAAAGAGAAAATAACTTAGAAGGTTCTTGAGAGTGCAACTATCTATTCTTGCCAAAATGTTAACTTACGCCCTGGATTTTTTCAAATATCTCTTTTCTTAAAAGAAATACTTCTTTCCCAAGCCAACATAGATGACCATAACATATTTCTTTTAATTAAAAGAAAACTGCTAACTGAAGACCTTCTTTTATTCAAAATAAATACATAAATAATTTATCAAATTAAAATAATAAATAATAATTATATTAAACAAATAAAAAAAATAAAAAGTCAATAGCAGCATTTACTCACTTTTGTTTATTAGGTATTACATCATTTAATGTCCTTTATAATTTACCTTTACTTAGACAGCTTTAAGAATATTCTTAAACTTAAAAATTTTGTAAACTTAACAATATTTTTCCTCCACTTCTGTTTACAAATACATGTTGCAAAATAGAATTCTTACATTTACCTTGATAAAATCCCTCATGGGACAAAACACATTGGTAAAGGAAAATCTTCCTTTTTGTCTTTATACACGCAAACATATGCAGACACTCAAATGTACTGACATAAGTATTTAAAATAATTTATACATTTGTAGAGAGCCTTGTTCATGTTCATGCCTTACCCATAAATGTAACAGACAAATTGACAGTTGGGTTGTGTGACAAGCAGAAACAAGCTAGGTATAACATAACTGATTGACAAAAAAATTTAGATGAAGTTGTACAGAGAGATGCTGAAAAGTTGTGATAAGTTCACTTCCTGAAATATAACCAAACAGAATTCCCTTTTAGAATCCTTTGCCTGTCAAACCCAGAACTTTTCAGCACCCACTTGTTTAAACTACAAAGATGACTGTGTGTCAAGAGTAAAATAAATAAAAACAAACTTTTTTCTTTTCTCTTTCACATTAATCCTTGGGCATTCAACATGCACAAACTTGCCCTGTAAATATCTGGCCTCACTGGTTGCATGACTTCCTGCATTATTTGTGATGATGTTATATGACAGAGTATACATGGGGTAGGTTCCAGTGGGTTGAAAATTGAGTGCCAATATTTATGGGGCAGGTTGAATGCTAAATGGTTAAACAGCTCTGATGGCAATGAGTGATCCATTTCACTTCACAAAATTGGTCTTCTGATGTTTGGTTATTAATATACTCATTTGAGAACTTTTCAGCATATATATTGTATACTTTAATTAAAAGCATGATAAAAAAAAAATATCTAAAATCTCAAATGTTGTTATGAAATTTGCAGAATTTTACTCTGTTGGGTTCTTGTTGCTAGTTTTAGTCAATATTGTGATTATCTTCATCTCTTTTGAACCTGCTTTCAAGATTTGGCAACTTCATTGTATTATGGATATATATTCTATATATTTAAATCTATATATTTAATAAAAAGTAAGCAAATGAACCAGTGATCGATATAAAGGATTACTTTAATTTACAAACCCCAAACTAGGAAAGGTTTGCATTTTTATTATATAATTATACATATTATATTCTTAAGAATTTTAGATTTTTGTTTAATAAAGTGTTTTCATGACTTAAGCATCATGGTTAACACGAAAAAACCAATACTGGTAGATTGTGTCTCGTGGGATGTCGGAACGGACTTTCAAAACAGGACTGCAATGTTATCAGTCCTGACCTGACATCTTAGCTTCTGTCACTTTCCCACTACCATAACGTAGCTTCCCTGTGCCTTTTCTATAAATATCTTCATAATTGTTCTGATGAGCTTTCCTCTTTGGTATCTAGGTTTTATGAATTTAAAAATGGTACTAGATTAGCAGTTAGGTCTCATCATTTTACAGTTGAAATTGTTAGATCTAACTGTGAGTTCTATGCTAACAATTTCTTCTCTTGCACTTTTCTTGTAGAACTCTATTTTGGCCTTTTGCTTTCCAGTCAACTTAGACCTTCAAAAATTCAAAATCGTTATCGTCTGTTTTCTTAATTCCTGTTCTTTTGTTGTTCTCTCTCCTTAATAATGCTTTTCTTTTTCTATTATTCTTTCACACCCAGTAACTGCTTGTACCTTGGTGGCTTTATTACCTTGGTTGGGATGAAATGACCTAAAAAAAAAAAAAATTATATATAGATGATTTAGATCAAGGTTGTTTATTGTTCTGAACTTGATTTTTTTTTTCTTTGGTAGGTAGATAAATTTTTAAGGGGTTTAATCTATGTCCATAATTTTTTAAGGTAATTGCATAAATTTGGGATTCCTATCATATATATTGATAATCTGCTAGACAAATTTGAAAGAAACTTTAAAAAACAAAATTGAAGGAAAACAACAAAAACTGCATGCAGCTACTTAAAGCTAGCAAAAATATTGGTAATTAAAAATTCATTACTGATTTGATTTTATTCTCATCAAAGTTTGATGAGAATAAAGTTTCTTACATTATTACATTCTAGTTTAATTTTTTGAATTTCCTGTTAATTTATCCTTCTTCTCTTTACAGAAACAGTATCTGAATCTTATCTACCAAGTTCTGTTACAATGGAAGAGGTTTGTAGTGAGAAAAAGAAGAAAAGAAAAAGAAGCAGAGACAGCCTAGAGGAAAACCTTTTGAAATCCATTCAAGGTTTGTATATAAAAAAAAAAAAATTTTTTTTTTTTTTTTTTTTTTTTTTAAATGGATTTCTATAAGATTTTTCTTCTTTTTCTTTTAACTGCCTTTGCAGGAACATTTAAAGTATATGCATTTCCTTTAATTTTCATAATTCTGGAAATTAAAAGGCTGCTAATTTTTACATAAAGATTACAATAATGTCAGATATTGAAATATCCATAATGGCTTAAAGATGTATTGGTTTAACAAAAAAAAAAAAAAACTGAAATTTGATCTGAAATTTTCAACATGTTTCATCTATGTGATTAATATTCACTACTGAATTAATTGCATTACCAAAGAAAGATTATGTTAAAAAAAAAAATTTCCTCGTTATTATTTTACACATTTAAGTAATAGCCTATATCCAATTCATTTTATAATGATAAAATTTTTTTATTATTATTTAATACTAATTTATCCGTCCTATCTTTACAGCGGAGACGCCAATGTTGAAGGAGTTTTATACACCACATTGTGATGAAGAACTGACACCAGTAAGAGAGAAGAAAAAAAGAAAGAAAAACAGAGACAAAATAGATGAAACCTTTTTTGAAAATCTTCAAGGTCAGTATATAAATTATCAAAAATATTTTCATAAAATTTACAACTGCATCTATTCTATCTTTTCCTAACTTAAGTTAATCTTCATATTATAAAAGGGTACAGTGGTTACTTGCCAGCATTTGAAACTTGCAGTTCACTTTCAAGTCTATCAACTATTGAATGCTTATGAAAAAGGCATGTACACTGATATTCCTAACTATACAGACAAATATTTACAACTAAACACATACTAAATTTAATTCAAACGTAGTTGAAGGTAGAAGCGAAAATTGCTTCTTCAGGAAAGTTATAAATGATTTTTATGAAAATTATTATCTTTCAATAAGGTGTACTTTGAGAACGCATTATTAAGCTATGACTATATTACAAACTATGATTTCATTGCAGCAAAAACAATGTCTGGGTTTTTTTTTGGTTTTTTTACTTCTGTATTAAGCTCTGTGTGTGTATATATATATATATATATATATATATATATATATATATATATATATATATATATATATATATATATATAGTTGTATTGATGTGAGTTTGTGACCCTGGGCTTCAGGCTCTTTGCAATCGTCAGTTTTTTGACGATTGCAAAGGGCATGAAATCCAGGGTCACAAACTCACATCAATCCAACTAAATATGTTAGCTCTATCACTGATATTGAGCACTTTCCAATAAGTACTGCACATATATAATATATAAATAATATATATAAAAATTGCGCATATATATATATATATATATATGGACCTCTACTGACTTTTTGATACGTAAGGTTTAAAATTAATTTTTAAAAATGGAAAAGCATTCTTGGAGATTTCATTTTAGCTTTAATTGAAAGCTAAATGATTAAATTTACTATTTCCAGTAAGTAAAATATTCAGGTGTATTTTAAATAATTATATAGATTGGAATCTCAACTTTTCGGACGATTTAAGTAAATTTTCTTAAAAGTGACCGTTTTTTTAATTTTAATAAATTTGTAAACAAAACAAAATTTTCAAATAAAATTAAATAATATATTTGTGACACATTGAATAAAATTAGCAAATTTAAAGTTAAATTAATCTGATTTGAAACATATTAGTTACTTATAGCATGAAAAATATAATATACCAGCATTTCTTGACGACAACTCCTCTTTTGATCATGTCTTTATTGATGTTATCAACATAAGTGATAAGATACAAGGTGATGACAACTAGTCTGGATAACCAGAATTGACATAAATTTTACGAAATCTAAATGAATGCATTTTTTTGATTTTTTAACAACCTAGTAATTTTTACAAATTAACATATTTTCAGTAATTATCTAATATTTTATTGACTTATTTAAATTTAAAGATACTTTACAAAAAACTAATAAAATTTAAAAGAATATAAAATTTTCTGAGATTAATTTTAAAATTTAATAACTGACATAAAATACCATGATAGAGCTAAAAATCAATAATTTATGAAATGTTACAGTATTTTATTTATTATTAATTGTTAACATGATGGTTATTTTATTATTAAATTTATATAGTACTTTAAATTTTATTATTAATTACATAATTGTTTAAACTTTTATTATTTTAACCCAATACCTTTTAACAATATTTATTTTTTTAAGGATTATGTCATGTATAGGCACTCATAGGTAGAAATTGGGAATGCTTAAACACTAAATTTTTTTTTTATTTATTTTAAAAATATTGGGTTGCAAACAAATGTTATGAGCTTTGCAATTTTTGATTGATTTAACAATATGAACAAACCGACAGCTTCAAGCAATGCAGAATTTTAAATGATTTTTAATATTATAAATTATTCAATTAAAATTTTAAAAAAATAAAAGCAATTCTTATAAAAATTTATTCATCAAAAAATGTTCTTAAGACAATAGTATCCTTAATAAATCTTATTTATCAAAGCAATTAAAAGCTTTTCTAATTAAATAATGTCATAGCTTTATTGCAATTATTATTTTGCAATTCAGATGTTCGGTGCATGGGTTAAATGTTTTACAAAAAAATTTTATGATTTACTATCTCCAAGGAATCCTCCTTATAACTAATAAAAAAGAAAAATCTCTGCCCTTAAATATTTCATTTCTCGAAATTTCATGAAATTAATTAAATGTATATGTAAAAAAAAAAAAAATTTTACCAAGTTTTTCTTTAAAAAAAAAATTTAGATTTCATTCATTTCTGGATATGCCCTGAAAGTTTCCCTAAAATCCCATAATTATTTGATTTTTGAAAGAATTTCCAAATCAATGTATTTTTCACAGGAAAAAACAAAAAAACTAACCTTATCTTTGGTCCGCCACTGACGGGGGGGAAAAAAAAAAAAAAAAATTTTTAACCAAAATTTCGAACATATGACAAAGGAGTAAAAATTTTCAAAAAATAATAATAATAAAATATTTTGGTCTCTTAATAACAACATAAACATTTTAATGGCAAAACTTTGTTTTTATTGAGTTAGGGGCCTTTTGTCATGCCATGATTTTTAGGTGACCAAGTGTGGGTCCCTCTCTCTCTCTCTCTCTCTCTCTATATATATATATATATATATATATATACACACACACACACACACAATATATTTGAAATCTCAAAGTTACCTCCCTTGTTCAAATTTTTTTTAATTAAACTATAATTTTATAATAGACTTACAATGATACACTTATATAAATTATTACTAAGTTGTTGTATGTTTTAGCTTCAGATCCATACTCAGTATGACTGCACATTTAATTTAAAACAAAGTCATGGATTAAGGAATTAGTAAACATTTGTCAAAGTAATTAGTTTATTTCTTCCACTGATATTAAAATTTGGGCACTTGAAGGCGGTGTAATGGTTAGCAAGCTTGTCTCGCTAGCACAATTACAACTGAGTAGTGAGTTTGATCTTCACAGGATGCCTCATACTTTCAGCCTTGTGCCACATCTAAGCTGTGGTTGGAAAAAATCACTGATATTGAAATTGATAAAAAATATAGTAAAAGAATAAACAGGGATAATTTATCAGTTGAAGTTAATAAAACTTGTTTGGATAGATACCTAGTACTTAAATATACTTTATTTAAAATAAATATATAGTCAATAAAATACTAAATGTTCAAACAAATTAGCTCTTGAGTGACTCCAAAGTTCTTCATAGCACTACTCATCGAGGATTGATTATTACTGTTATTAAGTACATACATACACAGATATATGTAGTCAATGATTTAATAAATTATTCAATGCATATCTTAGAATTCTGCTTGTTCCTTCAGTCCTTAGTTAGTGAGCAAATACACCCTGTAATAGCTTGCCTGTCCCCTGCTCACAAAACAGAGGAAAAGATATATCAAAGGTGCTATTTTGGCTTTAGGAAAAGAAAGGGAAGATAGAGGAGGTGATAACACTGTCATGGGTTCAACATTTGCTTCAGTAAAATTGAAAACCTTGTCAATTATTAATCTTTCCATTTGTATTAATGGTAATACCATGGAAAAAATTGCCCAAGCCCTCTCAGCACTTCCCTTGTTGGGGGGACCCCCCCCCGTGCCAAGAAATAAACCCTACCTCCTCCCAAAAGAGAAGTACTGCCTAGGTCAAAGGCCCCCTTAGGTTTGGGCTTAATATTTTTTAAACTTCCCCACATAGGCTTTCTTTAAATAAGACCTGCATTAAAATTTATGATTGTTACTGCAATATTTTGTTAAAGTTGTTAAGCTCAAATATTTAACAATGCAATAGGGGAATTTCCACAGGTATTTTGTATTGATGGAACTTGCAAGGAGCTTATTCAATCATTAGCTTGAGAATTAAGATTTATCAGAAAATTCACATAAGAAAACCATGAAATTTTTACCAGTATTGCTGGTATATAATAATAACTACAAATATATATATATATTATAAATTTACTAATTTAAAAATACGCTTCCATTGCTACACAGGAATTACCATGTTCTAAAATTTCAAATTTAATTATATAATTAAATTAAAATCCCTAGTACTGTTTCATTTTCACTTTATAATATTTATGTTCTGCAGAATTGTATTGAGCACTGTTTTTTTTTTTAAATAATTAATAAGAACACTGAATTATAAATCTTGCTGTTCTTTCTGGTTATTTTAATTTATATATATATATATATATATATATATATATATATATATATATATATATATATGCAGCATATCTTCATTCAAGCATGTTTCATTAAGTAATATACACATAATATCAGGTCTACTTATTTTTATAATAATCCTTTCAAGTTCTCTAATTATCTCCCTGATGTTAAGTTGAAATCTATCAAGGAAGTCACCATATTTTTTGTTTATATATGCACATAAATAGTAAGAATAAAAGCTAAAGCTTAAAATATAAAATAAACTGAGAGCTCAATGCCTAAGTCACTGGTGCTTAAATATAATGTTTTTGTTAAATTCTGTGCTAATAGGAATATATACTTGAAAAACAAGGTGGATAAAATAAGTAAAGGTTTATTGTAAAAACCAGTAGATAAAGGTAACAGTTATGCACAAGGTCGTCGCAAGTCAATCCGCTAGTGAGTGCTACTATTGGAAGGTCGGTAGTTCTAGCGTAAGTCTGAGCTGTACTCAACAGATCCCAGCTAGGCTCTGTAGTCTGTTGACTTACAGATACTTATAGGTAGCTGCTACCTATAGTGTAGTCACACATGGGGGTGACAGGTTATTCCATTACATCAATTTTATAATAATATTATTAATACAATATAAAAATCTACTACTCAAGAGTTTCATGCTCTAGCCGTCATCAGATGCATAAAATAAAAGTATTTTATCCACCTGATGGTTATTACATGAAACTTGGGTAACAGATTTTGATATTATTGTACTAATAATATTGTGTTTTATATATATATATATATATATATATATATATATATATATATAAAAGACAAATATTGATAGATTTGCTGTAGTAGTAGTGATTGTTTTGTTTGGTGGTTTTCATGTGTAAGGAACAGGATGCTTCATAAATATTGTCATTTGTCTTGCTTATCTCAAGTGTCACATGTGCCACAGCAAATGTACTTCATGGAATAACAATACTAGAGTGAAAGGACTGTCATTAGAGGAAAAGAAACCTACTTAACTACTCTACAGCTGGTTTTGTTTATGTGCAGCATGTAAGAAAATAAATGTGTGTGTGTGTGTGTGTGCTGTGAACTGAAACAAAACAATCATAGAAAAGTATTAATAGAGCTAAGTGGCCCCAGACTGTGTTCTTAATATAGACAGAATATTTATTTTGATTTTGGCATCTTTCTTGTAATCTAGTGGCCAATATGCTGATCTTAAAGGCTACTGATTGTAGTCTCAGGTCCTTCTAGTAACAAAGTGTAGTATATTAAAAATAAATACATATGTATCAGACGAGAAAAGAAAATATTCTATGCACTGAATATTTCTGCCACATCTGATCTGGTGCTTCTGCTATGTATTTAGAAATTCTTGATAAAATCCAAAGAAGAATCTGCAATGTTATCTGTCCTGACCTGGCATATCTGCCTCAACTGCTTTCCAACCTCAGTAACATAGCTTCTATGTGCCTTTTCTATAAATATTTTCATGGTATTTATTCTGATGAGCTTTCCTCTTTGGTACATTGATTGTACAAATTTAAATATAGTACTAGAATGTCAACTTGGTCTCATCATTTTACAATTGTAATTGCAACTGTATGTTTTGTGCTAAGTTTCATCTTCTTGCACTTCTTGTTTGTGGAACATTCTTCCGGCTTCTGGATTTCCAGTGAACTTCAAAAATTTTAATGCAACCATTATCTTTTGTCTTCTTGATTCCAGTTCTTTTATTGATCTCTCCTTAATAATGTTTTTCTTTTTCTGATATTCTTTCACACTTGGTAACACCTTGAATCTTAGTGGCTCTATTGCCTTACTTGAAATAAGGTGAAATGATTTATAAAAAAATATAATGTCTCTGATATTATTACCACTGTGTATCTGACACACGCACACACGTGTGTGTGTGTGTGTGTGTGTGTGTGTGTGTGTGATGATTCTACTTGTTCCTTTACACATACATTACACTCTGCCATCCCTGTTTGATTGTGAAGATAGCTGGAAAGAAAGGGTTGTTTGGGTTTAAGGAAAATGAAGACGCACAAAGTGATAACACTTTCATGTGTTTAAGAAATTAGACAACTTTATCAATTTTGAATATTTTCATTTGTACCTTTTAAATAATGACCTGTATTCATATTTGATTTGTCATTGTAATAGTTTGTTAAAGTTGTTAAATACAAATAATTATTAAAGCAGTATGGGATTTACATGGGTATTTTATAGTTGTAGGAATCACAAGGAGCTTTTTCAATCATTAACTTAAGAATTAAGATTCATCAGAAAATTCAGATAGGAAGACTGTAATATTTTCCCCAATATTTTGAGTTTACATTATTTACACTCAGACTAACGTTTCCTTCTGAAGAAACAGCTAAAACAGGTTGAGTATTTTTTATCTGAAATTCCAAAATCCAAAAATCTTCAAGATGTGAAAGTTCTTCAGGTACTGACATGACTTGCCACAAATTTCTGTGTTATGAAATATAAGAGTAAGACAATAGTAATGGTAATTCAGATTGAGAATCCTTTATCTGAAATTAATTATCTGAAATTCTTGGGACCATAAGTGCTTTGGTTTTCAGATATTTTTTTTTTGATTTTGGAATACAGGCTATTTAATTTGTGTATAGCATCTATAAAATGGGGCAGTTTGCAAATGGAACCCAAGTATAAACACGATATCCCTTTATATTTCATAATACAGTTTATACATATACTCTGAAAGTAGTTTTATATAAAATTTAATAAATTTTGTGTACATACAGATACAGGTAATGATGCTGGTCATGTAATGCTCACAGATTTTTAAGTCTGGAAATTAGGATTTCATGTAAAAATAATGTTTTGTACTTTTTATACGTGTACAAAAAACATGATCACTTCATACAAAAAAAAGTATAAATGCAACGCCAAACATTGCTTCCACATCAGGTGTGAGAAGTCAGAAGTTTCACAATCAGAAGTTTCATTTACAGCCACATCATGTTGAAACACAGATTCCCCTTATGATCATCGAAGTTAAGCAACATCAAGCCTGGTCAGTACCTAGATGGGTGACCACTTGGAAATACCAGCTGCTGTAAGTTTGGATGTGCAGGGGGTGTAATGGATAATGGATTGAAATTGTTAAATGGAGAGCCAAGTTCCAATTCCATTTGGGTTCGTCATATTCATTTATGAGCAAATACTTTTGGGAAATGTATGAATCCACCTCTTCTTCCCCTAGCTATGTGTTAATTAAAGACTTTTATCAGTAAATCATAATCTTACAATTTAAAAATATTTCTGGCTTTAAATAACCTGCAACAGGTTGATAAGCCATAGAAAACGAATCGATCAATCACTCATGTTTGAAATCAGTTATTGTTGAATAAGTTGTAGTAGAATTCAAATTTATTACTGTGGTTCAACAAAACATGACAACAAGCTATGTAGCCTTTTAGTAAAAAAAAAAAGAAAAAAAGTTCAATATACTTTAACTATTTTAAGCTATTGTTCTTCTCTTTAATTTTTATAGACACAACATTTCTACTAAATACGCTCTTGTCATCATCAGGTGTTCATTCTTTGGCTGATATGTAATATCTGTTGAGTATTGTGTTATTTTTCCACTTATTTTTGTTCCTGCTGAATCATTGTTTCTCTGCCTGATCCAGGGTTTGATTGATTGGTTTTGTTTTTATGGCTTATCAACAAGGTTCATTTAAAACCAGAAAATATTTTTAGATTGTAATGACAGGGGATTATGAGGTAATAACGATTTATCGATACAAGTCCTAATAATTAAGCTCTACTTTGGGGGTAACAGGTGGTTTCATGCCTTTTCCATGGGTATTTACGTGTGAGTAGAACGGAACAAAAAATGAAATTGGAACTCAGCTCTCTGGCCTAAACCAGGGATAGAACTCGACCACTAGATCATGGTAACATGTTTTACCAAGTCCTATATCCACTATGCCACTGTCCTGAAAGACATCAGTAGAGTCATTCCATATGAAACCAACAAGCATATGACCATCACCAACACAATTTTTTTTTCAAATTTGGTACACTTATAGAGCTTCGTGATAGAAATTAAATGGTACATATTTTACATGTCTAGGTCAAAGGGTTCCCAAGATAGTTATTTTTTAAGCATAGCTTAGATGTGGCACAAGGCCGAAAGTATGAGGTATCTAGTGAGGATCAAACTCATTTTTCAGTTGTAATTGATCTAGCAAGACAAGCTTGCTAACCATTACACCATGCCAAGGTGCCCAAGGGTTCGCAAGATATAATGCTTTGACCCTTGCCAAAAAGTGAATTTTGGAAAATAGTCACAAAGTTTAAATATCAATATCTCAGTTGTTTTTTCACCTACAAAGCCAAATCATATACATTTTGAAGTACTTTAAAAATATTTGTTGAACACACACACACATATATATATATATATATATATATATATATATATATATATATAAAAGCTAGTTTGATTAAATAGAATGAACAATAAATGTTTGGATGAATACTTGCTACCCAAATATATCATGTTTTGACAAAAGGGGAGGGGTGACAAAGGTATTTGTAGAAGAAAATGCTTTTAAGGCAAAAAATGCTCTTCCTAAAATCTGTATTTTTAATTTAGGGCAGATGTTTGTTTTTTTTCTTTCCAAAACTTAATATTATTCAAGGTGTTATTTTGAGCAAAAGTAATTTTTGTCTTATCAGAAGAGTAGTCTGTTTTGTTCCATATTGCCAGATGAATAATTCATAATTTGGAAATAATGAATTTAGTCTGGAATAGACCTAAAACATTAGATCAAATTCACTATCCTAGCAGTAGTCTTCCAGAGATCCTTTTATTTGTAATATGTATATTCATGTCATTATTCCATTAATATTTTTCAGGTATAGGAAATACAGAATCTTCTAAAACTCATACAATGTCAGAAGAAAAGAAGAAAAAGAAACACAGATTTGAAAAAGAGAAGGAAGAGAAGAAAATTGAAAATGTTGATGAAAACAAGACAGCAGGAGAATTGGCAAGAAAAGACAGTGGTTTTGGGTCTTTGGAAATGGAATTTGGTCATTTGAATTCTCTTGATTCAGTGCCAGAACAAATGGTTTCTTCATCACACAAGAAGAAACATAAAAAGAAGTCACTCTCAGAAAGTTCATTAGATGAAACCTATTCACAATTGAATATACCAATAACTAATGATGAGAACAAAACTGAACATGTTAATCGGGATGTGATGGCCAGTTCTTCGCACAAGAAGAAACGTAAAAAGAAATCACTCTCAGGAAATTCTTTAGATGAAACCAATACACAATTGAATATACCAATCACAAATGATGAAGAGAAGAACATTGATGATGTTATTCATAATGAGATGGTCAGTTTTATGGACTCTGCTGTAGAATTGTCTAGGGAAGACGGAGACAATAAATCTTTGGAATTCACTCATTTGAATTCTCAGGATTCAGTGCCGGAACAAACGGTTTCTTCATCACGCAAGAAGAAAAAAAAAAAGAAAAGGAATTCACTGTCAGAAAATTCATTAGAAAAAACCTATTCACAATTGAATATACCTATCAAAAATGAAGATGAGAAAAACATTGAAGATGGTAATCAGGATGTGGTAGCCAGTTCTATGGACACTACAGAAGAATTGGCCAGGAAAACGGTTGGTAATGGATCTTTGGAATTCACTCATTTGAATTCTCAGGATTCAGTGCTAGAACAAAAGGTTTCTTCTTCACACAAGAAGAAAAAAAAAAAGAAGTCACTCTCAGAAAATTCATTAGATGGAACTTATTCACAATTGAATATACCAATCACAAATGAAGACGAGAAAAACATTGAAGATGGTAATCAGGATGTGGTAGCCAGTTCTATGGACACTACAGAAGAATTGGCCAGGAAAACGGTTGGTAATGGATCTTTGGAATTCACTCATTTGAATTCTCAGGATTCAGTGCTAGAACAAAAGGTTTCTTCTTCACACAAGAAGAAAAAAAAAAAGAAGTCACTCTCAGAAAATTCATTAGATGGAACTTATTCACAATTGAATATACCAATCACAAATGAAGACGAGAAAAACATTGAAGATGGTAATCAGGATGTGGTAGCCAGTTCTATGGACACTACAGAAGAATTGGCCAGGAAAACGGTTGGTAATGGATCTTTGGAATTCACTCATTTGAATTCTCAGGATTCAGTGCTAGAACAAAAGGTTTCTTCTTCACACAAGAAGAAAAAAAAAAAGAAGTCACTCTCAGAAAATTCATTAGATGGAACTTATTCACAATTGAATATACCAATCACAAATGAAGACGAGAAAAACATTGAAGATGGTAATCAGGATGTGGTAGCCAGTTCTATGGACACTACAGAAGAATTGGCCAGGAAAACGGTTGGTAATGGATCTTTGGAATTCACTCATTTGAATTCTCAGGATTCAGTGCTAGAACAAAAGGTTTCTTCTTCACACAAGAAGAAAAAAAAAAAGAAGTCACTCTCAGAAAATTCATTAGATGGAACTTATTCACAATTGAATATACCTATCAAAAATGAAGACAAGAAAAACATTGAAGATGGTAATCAGGATGTGGTAGCCAGTTCTATGGACACTACAGAAGAATTGGCCAGGAAAACGGTTGGTAATGGATCTTTGGAATTCACTCATTTGAATTCTCAGGATTCAGTGCTAGAACAAAAGGTTTCTTCTTCACACAAGAAGAAGAAAAAAAAGAAGTCACTCTCAGAAAATTCATTAGATGGAACTTATTCACAATTGAATATACCAATCACAAATGAAGACAAGAAAAACATTGAAGATGGTAATCAGGATGTGGTAGCCAGTTCTATGGACACTACAGAAGAATTGGCCAGGAAAACGGTTGGTAATGGATCTTTGGAATTCACTCATTTGAATTCTCAGGATTCAGTGCCAGAACAAAAGGTTTCTTCTTCACACAAGAAGAAGAAAAAAAAGAAGTCACTCTCAGAAAATTCATTAGATGGAACTTATTCACAATTGAATATACCAATCACAAATGATGAAGTGAAAAATATTGATGGTAATCATAATGAGAGAGTCATTTCTATGGACACTACTGAAGTATTGGCAAAGAAAGACACTGTTATTGATTCCTTTCAATTGGAACCTCATGATTTGAATTCTGAAAATTCAGTTCCTGAAGGACTGATGTCGTCATCACACAAGAAAAAGAAGCGCAAAAAGAAGTCACTCTTAGAAAATTCATTAGAGGAAACCTATTCACAAATGGATATACCAATCACAAATGAAGACGAGAAAAACATTGAAGATGGTAAACAGCATGTGATAGCCAGTTCTATGGACACTACAGAAGAATTGGCAAAGAAAAAGGTTGATAATGGATCTTTGGAATTCACTCATTTGAATTCTCAGGATTCAGTGCCAGAACAAAAGGTTTCTTCTTCACACAAGAAGAAACATAAAAAGAAATCAGTCTCTGAAAATTCTTTTAATGAAACATATTCACAATTGAATATATCAATCAGAAAAGAAGATATTAAAATTGTAGAACAACCAGTTTCTTCATCGCACAAAAAGAAAAAGCAACATAAAAGGATGTCCCACTTAGAAAATTCTTTAGACAAGACCTATTCACAATTGACTATACCAATCACAAATGATGAATTAAAAAACATTGAAGATGGTAATCATACTGAAACGGCCATTTCTATGGACACTCCTGGAATATTGACAAAGAGAAACAGTGTTATTGGTTACTCTAAACTCAAACCTGGTAATTTGAATTCTGAAAATTTAGTGTCAGAAGATTCGATTCTTTCATCACACAAGAAAAAGAAAAAGAAGTCACTCTCAAAAGATTTTTTAGATGAAACCTATTCACAATTGAAAATATCAATCATGAATGAAGAAGAGAAAAATATTGAAGATGCTAATCTTAATGATATGGCCATTTCTATGGACCCTGCTCGAAAATTGGCAAAAGAAGATGACGATAATGGATCTTCAGAATTTGCTCATTTGAATTCTAATGATTCAGTGCTAGAACAGACAGTTTCTTCATCTCATAAGAAGGTAAAGAAACATAAAAAGTCACTATCAGAAAATTCTTTACATGAAACTTATTCATAATTGAATGTAGCCACCTAATTGTGTGCTAAGTTGCAAGAAGACATTGGATGAATAATTTTTATGAGAATAAATGAAAGGAAGTTTGTCAGTGATCAGTTTCTTTGTTTTTTTGGGGTTTTTTTTTCCATAACTTTTCCTCTTTTTCAATCCGTTATTGCTATACTGAGAGTTTTTTAAATGTTTGTATAATTGTATATTTAAATACTTTTACAGTGACAACTGTTTAACTTCTATTTTAACCTTGAGTAATTCAGGGAAATGTTGATTATTTTTTAGATATTTAATTTTACCCATATTGTAAGATTGATTTTTTTTTTTTTTTTTTTTTTTTTGTCTGAATTTTGAGGATGAGGAGTTATCACTATTTGCGCTATTTACATTTAAATTATTGTCATAATGTTCCATGGGGCAATAGAGTACTGAATTAAAGGGTTAGTTCTTGAATTTGGTAAGATAGTGATTGTGAGATCAATCTCTAGGCTGACCAATGTGTACTTGGACTCGGTGGATACAGGGAAAGCAATAACTGAGCAGTCCTAATAATAATAATTAGATGAAATATCACATGGCCAGTGGAATGAAAACATTCTATTCCCATAGTTTAAATAAAGTGTTCAGTTTGGAATTCCCTGTTGGTTACTCAAATTGATACACACCTGATGAAGGCTGGAAGGTATGCAACAACTGTAATGTTATGAAAACAACAACAAAGTCTGAATGTAAATAATTTTTTGTAGCAAATTAACAATTCCAACCTCCATGTTTCTTGCTTTTGGGTTATACACTCTAGCAATCCTCCTTGAATTATCATCTCGAAATAATTTTTTCCATTTCATCTTTTATTTTTTCATTCCATTCATTTTATTCTCGATCTGAACAGAAATGAACGTGAGAATAATGTGTTTAAACTGCTAAATTTGAATTCTCCTCATGAGATGTATTTGGGACTTTATACAACTTCATCTGTGTTCATTTTATTAAATCGCTATGAAGTCCATCTCTATTGCTGTCATGTCTGAGCTGGAGCTACTTAATCTTCAATATCCAGCCTCAACAGAGTTCAAAAACATTTGTCTGGCCTTGTGGGTGATGAATTATTTTCCACCTTTCAACTCCTTTCCCACAGATGAAACATTGCTAGCTTCTCACTATCCTATTATTTTCATAGATGTTTGGGTGAACTACAATCATTCATTCCACCAGTTCAGACATTCACAGCTTGGGCCCACCAGTCTGTGTACACTGACTCAACTCATCGTCATTTCTTTCATATCCCATTGCCGAGAAGAAAGTTCCACTCAGCTTCTTCCACAGAACTGTCGCATTGTAAGTGAATTCCCAAGAGGATGCTTCTACAATCGCTGCAATCCTTATCTCAAGTCAAGGGTCAACCATTATCTGCCTACATATTTTCATGATATTCACTTCTTGCTCCCTCCCTCTACACCTACCTTGAGTGGCTTTTCAGCTTTATATTAGGTGAATAATAGATTTAGATGTTCATCTTCATTCATTTTTAGCAGCAGAACTTGTCTAGCATTTTATTCAGAAGCCAGTTTTTGTAATTTATGTATGTGTATATGTTGCTTGTGATCAAAATAGTGGAGAAATTAATTTCAGCACAAAAGTCTTCCAAGAATATGCAATGAGTTGGGCAAATGTCAAGCATGCAATTAGGGAAAATCATTGATCCAGCAATTTACGTGTGATGAATATGGCAGAGTATGTCTCTACAATAATGTGTTTAAACTGCTAAATTTGAATTCTCCTCATGAGATGTATTTGGGACTTTAGCTAGCTGTCAGAAGAGTCATATTGGTAGACCTTTGACAAATTACAGTCAATACTACGCTGGGAACAAGTTAACATGTATTGTGTGTCATTCAGAAGACCTGCAGAAACAACTCCAATTTCACCAGTTACATGAAAGCCCACGAGCAACTGGAACAGAATTTATAAAACAAGCCAGGCCCTGTACAGAACAATTTAGTTTAGTGTGTCTCTTGCTGGCTTCAAGAATTATTGTAAATCCCACAAGAACTAAAACCATGAATCAAAATTGTCAGTTTGATACTATATATATATATATATATGTGTGTGTGTGGGGGGGAAAATATATAGAAAATAGGAAAGAACTCGTTAGGTAAATAATCCAAAGTTCTTTAGTATTTTTGTTATTATTTTTACAAATAGTCCTTGATACAAAAGTAGTGCATAAATATAATTATTTATTTAAAAATATGATTCCAACACGCTACATAAGAATTTTCATGTTTCAAAACAAGAGCCGAAAACTTCAATATAATTATTTGAATTTTTTTTTTAATAACTTATTTCTGAAATTTACGTGTTTTAATAGCATATTCATTATTGAAATCAAAATTTCCATGGTAACGGCTAGAGCGATTGTTTAAATAGGGGTGTAGGGTGTTAATAATTTGTGTCAGTATAGAGTTACATTCATAGATGTCAAGTCAGGGTAAGGTTGGGGTGTCTAAATTTAAAACGGAAGAAGATTTCACCTAGTCTGGTTCAAATAATTATACTGAAGTTTTCGCCTTTTGTTTTGAAACATGAGAACTCTTATGTAGCGTGTTGGAATCATATTTTTAAATAAATAATTTATATATATATATATAAGCAGGGAAGAGTGGGTTTTATATTTTTTTATTGTGGAAACAATCCTATAAATACAATAAAGAAACAGTAGGCCTATACAGGACTAATTATAGTGAAAGTAATAGGATAAATGATAAGCACTGTAAAGACTTAGAAGTGTTATTTAAACAGTATGGCCTCAGAATACAAGTAGGATCAAATCTTATAGAAGTGAATTACCTAGATGTGAATTTAAATATATACACAGGAGAATACAAACCAAACAGAAAACCAGGAAATTTTCCATTTTACATAAGTACTGAGTTCAATCACCCTAATATTGCCACAGAACATCTATATAAGTCCATAGCATCTAGAGGAGCCTTTCAAAAAACTAAGAGCCTATATCAAGCATTGGAAAAAAAAAAGTGAACAAAATATGAGCTGAAATATAGTGAACAGCAATGAAACAATAATAAAAAGAAGTAGAAAGATAATATGGTTTAATCCACCACACAGTAAATCAGTAAAACCAATATAGGAAGAATATTTCTTAAATTAATTAAAAAAACATTTTGCTACTTCTGAAAAAAAGGAAATTATTTAATAAAAGCAGTCGGTTACAGTTGGGGCGAAAAATATCAGAAACTAATTAAAAAACAACAAAACACAATAACAGCTATTGTAACCAAAACAAAGCTAGATGAAACTGTAGTGTAACAAAGTGGCTGTCCCATGGAAGGTAATTGTTTAATGGAAAATATAGTTTATTTGGCTAAAACAGGTAAAAAATAATAATAAAGCTAAGGAAGAGAATATATACATACATACACACATATATATGGGCTACTGAAAATCAGTGGAAAAAAAGGTACAATAATCCTAAACAGAGTTTTAAACAGTAAATACAAAAACACTACAATGCTATCAGTGTATTATTGAAAGATTAAAAGAGAAACAGATCAGTCTCCTAAAATGGCCAAAAAGAATTTGTAAAAAAATGTAGCACATGTAAAAACACAAGGGATAGATGTAAGCTTTACTTGAAAAAAAAATTTGGTACAAAGTTTGAGCAATTATAACAGAATACCCAATAAAATAAACTGATTTGGTTTGGTTTATGGTATATCAACCTCAATGGGTTATTTAATGCCAACAAGATTTTTATTGATGGTAAAAAAATTTTTTTTTTTTTTTTTTTTCAAAAATGTATTGCTAGTAATATTTTTTTTACAAAGTATTTCTGGTATTAAAACCTATTTTTACATTTTCATAGTGTTTTGACATCAGTTTGGGGGTTAACTATTTATCCATAGCTGGGACCCTAACAGTTGCTACCACCCTGGGTCAGGGTGGACCTGGGAACATCAGCAATTAAGAGGTAGTTCCATGCTCCTCAAAACCTCCTGATCAGAGATGTTGGTGTTGGACGTAGTTTATTGCCTTATCCAGGATGCAGATGTAGTTTATCATCGTACCCAGGATAGAAATAAACTGAGTTAATTAGTAGATGTAGACATAATATAAAATACCTATCATGTCACCTACCGCCGGACTAGTGTACTGATTTATTGACCCTAAAATACTACAATTAGTAGTTTAGCCCACCCACGGTGTTATTTTTTTCCCTGTAATACTTTTAGGGCAATTTACAGGTTCTATAAAGTTCATTCCTCCCATCTGAAGATTGTGTGAGTGTGAAATTCAAGTTACGGCTAGGCAATCTGGGTTTTCAGCAATTCTTAAATAATGAAATTATTAAATTCCTAAATAATGAAAAATTATTAAACCATAGGCAGGAGTTAACGGTTTTTTGCCGACATCAACGAACTTTCGCATTAGATAATTAGCATAAAAAAAAAAACAAACAAAAAAAAAAAAACATAGCTAAGTAAAATTCTAAAAAGCTTAGCCAAACCTTTAAATAGGAAAAAACCCTTTTTGTCGTCGTCAAAAAATAAAAAAACAAATTGAAATTCAGTGCAATGCGATCTGTATATAAAACACACACTTGAATAAACAAATAAATAAATAGATAATCAGATGGACAATAATAAAAGACAATTCTCCAGACGCATAACGATTGTAGGCACGCCATTAAAATATCCTTTACTGGGAACCATCTAAAGGATGACCGCAAACATTAGCCTTGAAATAGATACCCTACCCAACCTTAGCAAAACCTCTCAGAAGATGATGAATCTATTGATAAGAATTAACTCCCTGACCACTTAACGAAGGAAAATAGTCTAGCCACTCCCACAATAACAAATTCTGTAACGGACCGTGCCTAAAAATACACGTAAACCGAGAGATAGCTTATTCCTAAAATTTCGCTTGAAGATGAAACGGGACTAAACACCACAATTCAACTTAAGTTTAATAATTATTTGGATGATTTCGGCTCTCGTTTTTGAAACATGAGAACTCTTATGTAGCGAAGGAATCATATTTTTAAACAAAAAATATTATAAGCTCTACTTCTGTATGGAGCACTGTCTTCTTAAAAATAAAAACAAAAATACTAAGGAACCCTAGATTATGCACCCAACGTGTTCTTTTCTATTTTCTGCATACCTGCACAATGATATATATATATATATATATATATATATAATCACTTTCTTTCAGTATGAGGTATACTAATATTTGTGAATTTCTTTTCAGACTTGTTACTCCTGACTTGAATATTGAATATATTAGAGATGGCTGCTTCACGGCATAATGTAAATAAAGATGTCAAAAGAGCTGGCCATCCTAGTGTTAATAAGACTTTCAATTATCCAAGCCAATAGATGTCAAGTTCTCTATTTTTAATAACAGGGATGTCTCCTCAAACGCTTATATGTTTATAGTAATAAGAATGTCAGGTCAAAAATCCATTAGTCACTTAAAATATGTATAGTTGTGCATTTGGGTAGAAATCCTCTAATATGTTTCATTAAAAATGACTGAAAAGGTATTTTATTAGGTTTTTCTTAACAGACAGAAACTAACATAGCCTCAGACAAACTACATTCCTTAGTTCTGCCAGTCCTAATCTTCACAGCTAGGACCCATCATACTGTGCACGTTGTAGCAAACCACCTTTATTCCCTTTATATTCCATTGAGCAGCAGTTTCACATGTACCGCAACTCTGTGGAACTGAAGCTCAAGAAAGTCTTTTCCTGATTATGACAATCTTAACATGTTGAAGTCGAGTATTAACTTTACAAGAGCCAGATAAGACATAAAATGGAGTACTGTTGCCATATATGGGCAGGAGCTTCCCAGTTTTTGATAGTCCAGAAGTATCTTTCTGGGTGACAAATTATTTTCCACCTTACAGCCCCTCTCTCACGGATGAAAATTTGCAAGCCTCTCACTGCTCGATTGAAAAGTACCCTGACAAAAAACATTCCTTAGTTCCACCAGTTCTAACCTTCACAGCTAGGACCCATCATGCTACACACATTGTAGCAAACCACCTTCATTCTCTTTGTATTCCATTGGTGAGAAGTATATTCCACTCGAGCAGCTTCTTCTCACAAACCACTGCTCTGTGGAATCAACTCCCCAAGAGGATCTTTCCCTGTCCTCTACAGTCTTAACCTGTTCAATTCTAGGGTTAACTATTATGTTCCTCACCTATCTGCATAAACTCTGGCTACCTCTTGCTCTGTAACCCTCTACCTCAAGTAGCTCCCAGAAAATGTTTGGGTCATGTCACACCAAATAATATTTAACAATGGCGGTGTGAGCATTTGGTAAATTAAAAATTGTAGTATATATTTTAAGAGTATGAACAAAATTAGACCAACAGTTAAGACACCTTTTTGTGACTCCTGGTATTTTCTGGCTTTACATTATTACTGACCAAATCTAGTAAGGGAAATACATTTCCCAAAACTCCTGCAGCTGTTCAACTTAGGATGGTCCTTACATTGAAATGTACAGGAAACTGATTCTTTAGATAACAGGGATTGTGAGAGAAAACTAAAGTTTCTCTTAAAATAAACACTCAAATAAAAGTGTATATAATATAAAACTAACCATCCACCAATAGACACGTTTTATTTATATATATATATATATATATATATATATGTGTGTGTGTGTGTGTGTATATACACACACGCAGATATACATGTATGCATATATATATATATATATATACACACAGATATACATGTATATATGCAAATATATATATACACACACACAAATAAATATATATATATATATATATATATACACACACACACAGATATCTATATATATATATATATATATATATATATATATATATATACAAATAAAGAGCAAGAACAGTCAGATTAATAATCCAGTTCTTTAGCATTTATTTTTGTAATAAGTACTCGACACAAAGTAGAGCATAATATTATTCTAAAATATTTTTTCATCACAACACTGAAATTTCTATGTTTTGGAACATAAAATGATTGTTTCATTTTCAAGCGATATTCAATAACTTCAGAAGAAAAAAAGTAAACGCATAAAAAATCTTCACTGAAGAAAAGGAAAAGAAAAACAAAGAGGAGTAATGTATCGAAATTAATTAATACAAAAAAAAAGATAAAGGAGAAAGAAAAGGAAGACAGTAACAGAAGTTGTTGCTAACAATTCAGCCAATGAAAAAAATGTTAACATTGAGATAGAAGTCATACAGTAAGATTCAAATTTTATCGGATATGATTGCAATAGAATAAAAAATATTATAGATGCAATGTATCCTATTTGTTTGGCCTTTAGAAAGAAAACAATATATTATTTAACAAGATTAAACATAGTATATAAATAAAAAGCACTTTAAGAAGTAAAAATATTAGGCATAAAACATAACAAATGAACTATATTACATTAAAAATTTAAAATAAATAAAATATAAATTTTTTGAATATTTATCTGAATTTTTACTAATTTAATACTATTCCCAAACCATATAGCCCATAATATAAGCATAAATCTATCTACAAGAAACATTATTAACAGTTTTATATGAGTACAAATATATTTACAACTTTAATTTAAGATAAATCAGTAAGGATAATATTAAAAAGTTATATATGATGATATATGTATATATGTATACATATATGCTAATATGTGTATATATGTATATATATATATATGCTAATATGTGTATATATGTATATATATATATATATATATATATATATATATATATGCTAATATGTGTATATATGTATATATATATATATATGCTAATATGTGTATATATGTATATATATATATATATATATGCTAATATGTGTATATATGTATATATATATATATATGCTAATATGTGTATATATGTATATATATATATATGTGTATATATGTATATATATATATATATATGCTAATATGTGTATATATGTATATATATATATGCTAATATGTGTATATATATGTATATATATATATATACTAATATGTGTATATATATATATGTATATATATATATATGCTAATATGTGTATATATATATATATATATATGCTAATATATGTATATATATATATATATATATATATACTGATATGTATATATGTATATGTATATATATACTGATATGTATATATATGTATATATATATATATACTGATATGTGTATATGTATATATATATATATACTGATATGTGTATATGTATATATATATATATACTGATATGTGTATATGTATATATATATATATATATACTGATATGTGTATATGTATATATATATATATATACTGATATGTGTATATGTATATATATATATATATACTGATATGTGTATATGTATATATATATATATATATACTGATATGTGTATATGTATATATATATATATATATACTGATATGTGTATATGTATATATATATATATATATACTGATATGTGTATATGTATATATATATATATATACTGATATGTGTATATATGTATATATATATATATATATACTGATATGTGTATATATGTATATGTATATATATATACTGATATGTGTATATATGTATATGTATATATATATATACTGATATGTGTATATATGTATATATATATATATATATATATACTGATATATGTATATATATATATATATATATATATATACTGATATATGTATATATATATATATATATATATACTGATATATGTATATATATATATATATATATATATATATATACTGATATATGTATATATATATATATATATATACTGATATATGTATATATATATATATATATATATATACTGATATATGTATATATATATATATATATATATATATACTGATATATGTATATATATATATATATATATATATACTGATATATGTATATATATATATATATATATATATACTGATATATGTATATATATATATATATATATATATACTGATATATGTATATATATATATATATATATATATACTGATATATGTATATATATATATATATATATATATACTGATATATGTATATATATATATATATATATATACTGATATATGTATATATATATATATATATATATATATATACTGATATATGTATATATATATATATATATATATATATATACTGATATATGTATATATATATATATATATATATATATACTGATATATGTATATATGTATATATATATATATATATACTGATATATGTATATATGTATATATATATATATGCTGATATGTGTATATATGTATATATATGTATATATATATATATGCTGATATGTGTATATATGTATATATATATGTATATATATATATATATATATATGCTGATATGTGTATATATATTAAATAATATTAATTTTGATCATTTTTATCTTTGTATATTTACTCGCTTAAATTAGATTTCAATAGGTTGTTAACATTCATGCAATGACATTTTCTGTCTTAAATATTTATTGGTTAGGGTATGCAACTGTCTGGGTCAATGTCTGTGGATGTGTGTGCATGTATTTATATGTATCTATGTGTATGGAAAGTGCATCCACTTTTAATTATGTATGTATGTACGTGTGTGTTGGTTTCCCTTCTCCCATTTCCCCCCCCCCTTTTTTTTTTCATGACAGACGGTGGAGATGTTCTCTGTCTTGTCCCCTTTTTTGTGTGTATATGTCTTGGTCCTTATGTATTAGAATCTGACTGCGTTTGTTTTACGCGTGAGTTTGGGACCCCATTTACACATCATGAGGATTAAAATGTATACATTGTAAAAAGACCGGATATTAAATATAGCTAAAGTAACTTCAATGAAAAAATAAATTGAATAACATATATATTTCTTCTTTTCTCCTCAGTAATTTTATAGTTATAAACTTGATAGCGAATAAATGTTAAATTTTGATTTTGTAATTAGCAGTTTTAAATTTTAATATTAAATTTTATCATATAATTTAGTAATTATTCGTTGGAATAAATTATTTTTTAATACTAAACATCTGAATAGATATTATAACATGACTTCGTTATCGAGCTTTTTGAATTTTCCTGTACTGGTGTTCTGATTGGTCCATCTAGCCTTTGTAACAACGTTTTCCCCTTGCGTAGAATATTAATTAATTTGAAACTTTTAAAACCATTTATTTTACATTCAACGTCATCACTTGATAAGACACCGAAGGTGTTGAAACAAAATGGCTATTTTTGTAGTGATTTTATAACATATTTATGTTATAATTTTTTTTTTTTCTTTAAAAATAAATAATTATATCTGCTCTACTTTGTATTGAGCACTCTTTTAAGAATAGTAATTGTTGGTTATTGGAATTCATTCCATATACACCAATCATATACTTGGATATTAGCTCCTACTACTGTCGAGCACTTTCTATTCTATTCTTATACTATGGATAGAATCAATTTCGGAGTATCACTTAAGAATATTCCCACCACGAACAAAAGGGATTATTTCGTCCATCTAACACAGCAAACGGAAAACCTTATCAGAAGAATGAGATGGAAAGCTTACTTCTTTCTTCTAAACAAAAAACCATTGTGTGAACGCGAAATTTATGGTTTTAAAAGCCTCAAAACTGCACCAATTATTAAGCAATTGTCTGCTTTTGAAAATGAACTATTGGATATCATCAAAGGATTAACCTTCTATAAATACAAAAATGCCTTTCAAAAAAATCTGGATAGTATCGTCAAAGACATTAATAAATCTGGTGATATATATGTAAAATCCGATAAAACGGATAATTTTTATAAGTTATCTCCTAAGGACTATGATACATTAGTTAGGGATAGTCTAACCAGAAACTACAAAAAAATTGATACAAATAACTTCAACCAAATAGATAGCATTAACAGTATCAGTAAATCAATTACTGATAAATTATTGATCAGTGATCGGGTCGGCAAACTACAAACTAAGGAAGCCTATGTCTTGTTAAAAGACCATAAACCTGAATTCAAAACTAAGCCATCTACTAGGCTTAT
>OZ010578.1:88363369-88365869 GCA_963932145.1 Acanthosepion lycidas
TACCTGAATAATTTTAATAACTCTACCTTTCTATCAGATATGTGTATGTATGTATATATATAAATATATGCTGATATGTGTATATATATATATATATATGCTGATATGTATATATATGTATATATATATATATATATATATATATATGCTGATATGTATATATATGTATATATATATATATATATGGTGATATGTGTATATATGTATATATATATATATATATGCTGATATGTGTATATATGTATATATATATATATATGCTGATATGTGTATATATGTATATATATATATATATGCTGATATGTGTATATATGTATATATATATATATATATATGCTGATATGTGTATATATGTATATATATATATATATATATGCTGATATGTGTATATATGTATATATATATATATACTGATATATGTGTATATATGTATATATATATATATACTGATATATGTGTATATATGTATATATATATATACTGCTATGTGTATATATGTATATGTATATATATATATACTGATATGTGTATATATGTATATGTATATATATATATATACTGATATGTATATATATGTATATGTATATATATATATACTGATATGTGTATATATGTATATGTATATATATTTATATACTGATATGTGTATATATGTATATATATATATATACTGATGTGTATATATGTATACATATATATATATATACTGATATATGTATATATGTATATATATATATATATGCTGATATGTGTATATATGTATATATATGTATATATATATATATGCTGATATGTGTATATATGTATATATATGTATATATATATATATGCTGATATGTGTATATATGTATATGTATATATATATATGTATATATATATATATGCTGATATGTGTATATATGTATATGTATATATATATGTATATATATATATATATGCTGATATGTGTATATATGTATATTTATATATATATGTATATATATATATATGCTGATATGTGTATATATGTATATATATATGTATATATATATATATATGCTGATATGTGTATATATGTATATGTATATATATATGTATATATATATATATGCTGATATGTGTATATATGTATATGTATATATATATATATGCTGATATGTGTATATATGTATATGTATATATATATGCTGATATGTGTATATATGTATGTGTATATATATATATGTATATATATATATATGCTGATATGTGTATATATGTATATGTATATATATATGTATATATATATATATGCTGATATGTGTATATATGTATATATATATATATTCTGATATGTGTATATATGTCTATGTATATATATATATATTCTGATATGTGTATATATGTATATATATATATATATGCTGATATGTGTATATCTGTATATATATATATATATGCTGATATGTGTATATATGTATATGTGTATATATATATATATATGCTGATATGTGTATATATGTATATGTATATATATATATATATATGCTGATATGTGTATATATGTATATGTATATATATATATATATATGCTGATGTGTGTATATATGTATATATATATACATATATGCTGATATGTGTATATATGTATATGTATATATATATATATATATATATGCTGATATGTGTATACATGTATATGTATATATATATGTATATGTATATATATATATATATATATATGCTGATATGTGTATATATGTATATGTATATATATATATATACTGATATGTGTATATATGTATATGTGTATATATATATATATATGCTGATATATGTATATATGTATATGTGTATATATATATATATATGCTGATATGTGTATATGTGTATATATATATATGCTGATATGTGTATATATGTATATATATATATACGCTGATATATGTATATACGTATATATGTATATATATATATATGCTGATATGTGTATATATGTGTATATATATATATATGCTGATATGTATATATATATGTATATATATATATATATATATGCTGATATGTGTATATATGTATCTGTGTATATATATATATATGCTGATATGTGTATATATATATGTATATATATATATATGTTGATATGTATATATATATATATGTATATATATATATATATATGCTGATATGTGTATATATGTATATGTGTATATATATATATATGCTGATATGTGTATATATGTATATGTGTATATATATATATATGCTGATATGTGTATATATGTATATGTGTGTATATATATATATGCTGATATGTATATATATGTATATGTATATATATATGCTTATATATGTATATGTATATATATATATATGCTGATATATGTATATATGTATATATATATATATATATACATATGCTGATATGTGTATATATGTATATATATATATGCTGATATGTGTATGTATGTATATATGTATATATATGCTGATATGTGTATATATATATATATATGCTGATATGTGTATATATGTATATATA
>OZ010578.1:88373369-88430869 GCA_963932145.1 Acanthosepion lycidas
TTACACCCAGCAAATTTGTCAAATAGGCTGATTAAGTTTAATGGCTGTTCTTACCTCAGTGGATAAAACCTGTTTCTTGACTTTCTCTTTAGGACTATTACTAATATCTATTTTTAGATCAATTCACTGGAAATTTCCTCTAGTAAATAAAAACTATGTAAATGTTATTCCCTCAAACAATAGTAAGCCTACTAGGTGAAGACATTTTTTTACTGAAAATCTATTAACTGTAGTCATACATGTCATCCACAAATCCCCAAACGTCTAAAACTGAAGATAACAGGTAAGTATCAAATTGAATATATAACTTTCTTTATGAAAATATACACATTATAGTTTATATTGTAATATATATCTTTAATTTGGTTAGTCTATGGTATTGATTATTGAAGATTAAGTGTTGCTCAGTGTATGAAAAAACAGACAGGTAAAAAGTAAATTTGAGCTTAAAAATATATATAATCATTATATAAGGTATAAAAATGGTTTATAGGCATTTTTTTTTCTTCGCCTAATAATTCTTGGGCAGTATTATTATTATTATTATTATTATTATTATTATTATTATTATTATTATTATATATTTCATGTTTACATTTATGTTAGGTATGACATAACTAGAGTGTAACAGCAAGTCTTCTCAAATTTTCAGCACTTTCCTCAGTATTCTAACCAGCTTTAACAGTACCATGATATGAATTATTTCAATTCTTCCTTAAATTTCCAACCCTTCCAATATCTTGTGTTTTCAGTGCTCTGATAATTATGGGCATTATATATACGTCACATAATATTCTATAATTTTTATTATTTCAGTTTCACTTTTTTCACTGAAAATGGCCATAATTAAACAGATTTTCCTTCCTTTCTTTATAATGACTGAATTTGGTTTCCTTCTTTGAATTAGGGGAGACTTTTGGATAAAATTCTCTAGACATGCAACTAAAAAAAATTTAAAATAGAGCATTCTTATATACATAAAAAAAAGGGTTTATACAAAATAGAGATCTTATATATATCTCAGGTCAATTGCAGTTTATGAGTTTCTTTAATAAAATACTTGTAGGAGAAATGCTATGACATTTCTACTACATTGCTGATCTTGATGTACTAGAAATATTTTAAATAATCTTTTATATAGGTTTTTAATATGCGGAAAGCAACAAGGTTGCATGTTTGTGTATATTTTAAGTGAATGTGCGTGTTCAGTATGTAAACAAAGAAGATAGCATACAAAACTTGAGTTGTTACCATGAACGTTTATTCTTTTTATGGTGACTAGTGAAACAAAGTTCTCAATGTCTCTATGGTATGTTCATTTTTGTTTTTTGGTTCAGAAGTTAGGTTAACAATGGTTAAAACGGTTGAGCTCAAGCCAGCCTTGTGCCAAGTTGGAACAACCAGGAAAGGGAAAAAGAGTTCAGTCGTTAGTGAACGTGGGAAACTAACATTTCCCAGTGGGAATGTTATTACCATGTGGTTCACATTTTGAAGCAAAGAGAAGAAAAAGAGTGAGGCAGGAAATATCTGCCTTTTTCATAGGCTCCTGCAATGCCACCTAACAACATTTTTCAAAACTAAGTGGGGTAATCATGTTTCCAGTTCCTTTCCTCTTTGCATCATGTGAAAATGTATTTCTTTTATTTTTTTATTATTATTTATTATTATTATTTTATTTATTGATTTTATTGCATTTTTCAACAAATATGCATAAAATTAACATTTTTTCTTTATTATTATAATATTTTGACTACATTACCAATCTTGATGTAGTCAACTCTTAAGAAATGTGTTAGATAGGCAATATGTGTCTCTGTGTGTGTTTATGGATACACTTTACCTAAAACATGTATATATTAGCATGTTTGATAACATTTAAGTCCCCACCATATTTCAGAAGGATTTTGTTTAATTTTAGTATATTTAATGGTAAGTATTTCATGCTACTTAAAAATGTAGCTACAGCATACCAAGAAAGAAATTGGTCAAAACATAGAGCAGAAAAAAATCTTTAAAATGATAACGAAGCATCAGCAGCAGTAGTAGTAGTAGTAGTAATAGTAAGACAAGAAAAACAAAAGCATCTTAGTTATAACTCAACAGAATCTTCAGCTATGTATATAAGATCCAAGGAATATTTTTGAGCTACTATTTTGGTAAAAAAGGGTGTCTTATGGCATCAAATATGGTAAAGATATTACTATTACTACTAATACTTCTACTACTATGACTACCACAACCATCACCCAGATATTTGTTTCAACTTGCCCAGCACCAAAAGATGATATAGTCATTCTGTAAATTATGAACATACATCACCAATATACAGGTTGACACCAAAGTCACATAGCATAGGGGTTAATCAATAGGTTGAAAAGGTTCTGTTGAGTGGCCACCAAGGTGATCAGACTTCACACCCTTTTAGATTTTTTATCTGTGGGGTCATTTGAAATCAACTGTTTATCACATGCTCCCAAGAAATACTGAGAAAGAATTAAATATGAATGCAGTAAAATAGTAGAGGAAACTCTCCGACATGTTAATGATTCAAACAAGCACAGAATTGAAATGTGTTTTGAAAAAGGATATTTTGAACAGCACATATAACAAATAACATAGGAAATAAAATTTTCATACTTTTAATAATATATCCCTATGGTGCATGACTTTTTCCTTACCCTATATATATATATATATATATATATATATATATATATATATATATATATATATATATATATATGTGTGTGTGTGTGAAAATATATAGAAAATAGGAAAGAACTGGTTAGGTAAATAATCCAAAATCTCACTTGAAAATGGAACAGAGCTTACTTTAATTCAATCTAATTCAAATAATTATATTGAAGTTTTCGGCTCTTGTTTTGAAACATGAGAACTCTTATGTAGCGTGTTGGAATCATATTTTTAAATAAATAATTATATATATATATATATATATATATATATATATTTCTAAAGAAATGATTTTTTTTTTATTAATCCCTAATCGTGTATCACTTTAAATGTTATTTTTGTGGATACTCATGTTTAAAGTGATAAAATCTGCCTGTTAGGTTAATACATAAAAATACATTACTTCTTTAAAAATTGTTTTGTTTACATTTGGATATGAAAGTGATCAGATACAAAAATTTTGAGAGTCTATGACTAGAATAATTTTGTTTAAAAGTCACTATTCAGCCTGATCGGTTGACTTCTTCATAGCTCAGTCAGTCTAGAACACATCGGATCTAATGATGGATCCCTCTGTGCAGGGGGGGGGGGTGGTTGTAGGTTTGAATCCTGTCAGAGAGCACATATTTTTCTTTAATAAGATTTCGGAAATATTCAGGCCAGTAGACAAAATTAAATAAATATACTGTTTGAACAGTGTCTACTCAGATAAATATACTGTTTAAAAAGCATTTACTCAAATATGAGTATCCACTAAAAATAACATTTAAAGTGACACATATATATATATATGTGTGTGTGTGTGTGTGTGTGTGTGATGTGTGTGTGTGCATGTACTTTGGTACCAAGAAATCATTCAAATGAGTTTAAATTTTTATTGTATTTTTTCAGGTTACACATAAGCTGTCACATCTAGATCAAATTTATTTCTCCAAAGTTTATAATATTTTTGAGTACATTTGACCATCTCTTGAACAGTAATATTATCCAGAGCTTTACTATTATCCTCATTGTAGAAAAAGCTTTTTATTAGCTTCATCTTCTTTATATTATTTACATTATTCCAACTGTTATCCTCATCTTCATTGTCATATTCACAACGTTTTGGCCATTATATGCTTCAGCCTTCTTTGACTGATTGGAATTTTGAACCAAACCCTTTATTTCGTCCACTGGGGTAGATTGTTCTAGTTCTACTTTGCCATGCCTCTTCTGGATGTCTCAGTTATTCCCCTTTAACTCAAATCTCCAAGTTTTTTGGTTCACCACTGCTGTAACTCACAACTCTTTGGGTCTAGTCACTGGATCTAACCAAATTCTTTATCCACTGATATGTTTAGATGCAATTTAATTTGTTGTGACTACATTGCATCTAAACATATGGTTCTGTTGTTAATATTTCGTTCTCTGATGTGGCACAACATCATAGAGATGCATCATGAATTTACGACCTGTGTCTGCTATTCCACAAATGTTATCATCGCATAGCAAACTTCTATGTAAACATAACAGAATGTAATCTTTGATGGTGAATATCTTTATTGAAATGTCCATATAACAACTCTGATGATGGCTCATGTGACCTGAAAGCTTAGATTGAGGAACAGCATAATAAAAAAATATCCAAATGTTGGACAATTTTTGTTTTTATTTTCTCCTGAAATTAAAGCAACTATATGAAGCTTAGAATGGCTGATGATCAAACATAACAGACATTTGTTGTGTTATATTTAACAATATATGTTTGAATAATGATCTGCTGCCCCAATACACTATATATATATATATAACAAATAACAAACGTTACGGCTTTTTCATATACACAAATCCCTTTCATAAAGAGATATAATAAAAGAAATAAATAATAATAAATAAATAAATCTCTGTAGACGCTCAAGCCAGACTATGCGAAAACTTCCTCCGTCGTAAATTTAGCCACCCCCACCTTACCGTGACCCGGCATCTATGAAAGTAACTCTATACTGATACAAATTATTAACACCCCACCCCTGCCGATTCTAAACAATCTGCCCTTGATATTACCATGGAAATTTTTTATTTCAATTCTGACCATACTATTAAAACTCGTAAATTTCAGAAATAAGTCATTCCCAAAAAATTTCGCTTGAAGATGGAACAGAGCCTACTTTAACTCAAGTTAATTCAAATATTATTTTGAAGTTTTCGGCTCTTGTTTTGAAACATGAGACCTCTTATGTAGCGAGTTGGAATCATATTTTTAAATAAATAATTATATTTATGCTCTACTTTCGTATCGAGCACTATTTTTAAAAAATAATTACAAAAATACTAAGGAACTTTGGATTATTTACCAAACCAGTTTCTTTCCTATTTTCTACAATATTTTCACATATATATATATATATATATATATATATTTTGAACAATAAAAAAATATTAAAAAATTAAAATCTTCAGACACACTGGGTTGTAGATTAATATTCTTTCGTTTTTTTTATTATTATTTCATTTAGATTCCTCGACTAGTTTCAGCCAAAATGGCCATCATCGGGAGGAGAAATATTTCTGCTTGCTGGTAGCAGTAAACTACAGAAATGAATGTCTTGCTGGAGAAAATGAACTTTTGTCTGTAGTTTTCATTTGTTTTTTTTATTTTCTTATCTTTTTAACATGAATCTTTTAACATTCCTTGTGTTGGTCAAACAGTCTCTTTTAAGTTGTTATTTGAGATAAGAGCTGGATGGATCTATGCTTCTCTGAATTCCTTCATTTTGACAGTTTTATTGGTCCTGGAGAGGGGATGTGTGTCTGTTTAGTGTTTGCGTGTGTGTGTTATTTGGTTCTTAAGGAGTGAGTGAGTATGATATGTGTAAGCGTGTATATATATATATATATATATATATATATCAAAGCCAAAGCTATACCTATAACAGGGCTGGAAGACATGCGACTGGGGTCCATGACTGTGAGCAGACATGTAGAGACCTACTAAATAACAATTACAGAGACAATTTTTAGCAAGGAACTTGTTAGTAATATTCAGTAATTAGTTAACTAGGAACTATAACATTTACTGACTTGTTTTCATAAATGCAAATGTACAAAGAACTAACCTTGTCTACTAAATGCAAAAATCACTTTATTCACCTGCAAGCATTGAACATGCTCTCGGCCACTCTGTAAATATCGGCTCTCAAAATCTCACTTTGTATGACTTCCAGCATTATTTCTAATGATGTCAGCATATATTATGGCAGAGCATAGATGAATTATGGCAGGTTGAACATTGAGAGCTGATATTTATTGGGCGGGTTTGGATATGTTGAATGATAAAGAGTTAGGGATATTTTTCAAACTGTGGGTCCCGACACATCAGTGGGTTGTGAGAAAAATAAAATGGGTTGGGACAAAAAAAAAGGAAGAAAGAAAAAGAAATATGCTAGTGTGACAACTCTAAATATTGCTCAGCACTCATAAATCATTGCTAGTTTTTTTACCAAGGTAAGCTCATATTATTTTTTAATATAATTATATATATTGGGTGTAACAGCAAAATTGTCCAATTGTTAGATTAAACTCTGAAACATTGTATTTTAGAAATGATTAAATATATCTTACTGGAATTCTCCAAAGTTTTTATAACACTATTGGACTACTTTGAGCAATAAGAATGTATAATTGCTCTTCAAGCTTAACAGAAGAGTCGTGATGAAATTGATCATAAAAAAAAAATGACATATTCATCATTAATTAATCATAGCTAAGGATCGGAAGCTCATGAAGTATTGAAATAAAGTTCAAATATATATATATATATATATATATATATTATTCCAGTATCATTTTCCATCTTATTCAAGATTATCTTTGCCCTCTCTAAACTTCTAACTTTATGTCCTGGAGTAACAAGGTGCCTCACAGGTTTCACGTACAATTTCATTTTCAAGTCTTTTTTCACTGTTCTTTAGACTGTCATAAATGAAACTCCTCTTTCACATACCAAAGGTCTTATGAATTGAGTTGGATCTTTTCTAATTGATATCTTTAGTTCTTAGTTGAAATGATAATCCCTCTTCCTGTTGTGACCGCCTGATCCAGTTTTCCTCTCTACTGTTCCCTCTTTTATGAACTTATTCAATGTTCTCTTGATGGTTCTTGAATGGTCTTTGAAGATAGAAGTCAGAATATGAATGTTGGTTCCATTACTGAAGGCCTGAATGATCTTTTTCCTCTCACTATTACTCAATTGGGAAGTCAGTGAGTCTGACACAAAACAATTTTAATCTGCTTTCTTGTTAGCGGTTTTGCAGTGATTCTTACAAAAAATAAAATGGTGTCAAGATGGCTGAATGCCTTTTCTGAAAACCTGGAAAAAAGAAATTCAATTAGTTTAGTGTTTTTTTTTTTTTAGATATTAAACATTTTGTGGGATAGATAATTATGCTGTTACATGATTTGGACAATTTTGCTTTTTGGTTAATGTTTTGGTTTTGTAACAGCTTGCGCTGCTGGGTGAAGCTACTGATATATATTTTCAATACTAATTTATTTTATATTGGTTTGAGATGTATTTTCAGTGCTATATAATTTATATTTATTTGTTACATATTTTCACATAAATAGTTGGTTAATATCAAAACACAAATACCATTTAAAAACCATTCACAACATTAACATGCTTTAAAAAATATCATATAAATGTCCTAGTTTGTCTAAGACTGTCCTTGCTTGACATCTCTTTCCATGTGTCCTTCTATGGACATATATATGATCAGTATTTATTTTGTGTTAATACTGAAACTTTATGTGTTGTGTTCTGAAAACACTTTATTATACCAGGAAAAAAAAGCTGTAATAAAAATTGAAAACTGTCCCAGTTTGAAGCTTGCAAATTTTTGTAAGCCTATATAAATGGGAAGAAATAATTTTTGCCAGAGCAGAAAATACAGAAAAATCCACTTAAGATAAATTTAAGCAGTCATTTTTAAGGACAGCATCCACTTGATTGTAACATTTATGGAGAGCATACTTGTGTTAGGTCAAACAAGATTGCTGCCAAAATGGGTTTGTCTGTCAAATAGCTGGACTTCTGATGCCTTCTACTAGATTTTCTGTGTTGTTTTTACTTTTCATGCAAATTTATTTAAGTGAGCTTTCAGCATATGTTTTCTGCAAAATAACAATAATGTAAATTTTTTTAAAAAGACCTCTTCATCCTTTGGTTATATCCAATAATTTTTATAATAAATCAATAACATGCATTTTCAAATTAAGTCATTTCAGTGCAATTGTAAAATAAAATGATATAGTGTCTATTGGGGTCAACAGCTCTCTGGATAATCCCTCTCTCCTGAGATTATCCATAGTTATTGAAATCTATCACGTTTTTGTTTTACAGACATGTTATCTGCTTCCTAGGTCTGAAAATTTTCATCAGGGAATACAGAAATGCTGAAGAACTTAGAATTATCTACAGAAGAAGCAACATATATTGAATATACAGAAATAGTATAGAGTATGTTGTTTCCTTGGTTTCATAAAAAATATATCCTAGATTAAGACAAATTAATTGGAAAAATTGAGAATAGAGCAAGAACAGAATGTCTTTCTAATCTAAATGCATCAGATAGAAATTATCTTCAACTCCTGAGGTAAAAAAAATCCCCCTTGAGCTTGCTGAAGATATGGATTCCATGCAAACAGATCATAAAAAAATTTCAGGTCAACTGTTTCTAAATCATGTATAGTATGGCTTGATTCAAACAGTTGCAGAGAAAATGCTTTTAATGTTCTCTCTCTTTAATAGTGTTTATTTTTTCCCCGCATTCTCTAAGATTAAGTAACCACTTGAATCTTAGTGGCTTAATTGCCTTGCTGGGGGTGAAATGATTAAAAAAATCACCTGTATATTCAAATTAAATCATTTCAGTGCAATTCCAAAATAATAAAATAACACATTACACTTTGCTTGCATCTGGCGCCCATTGGGGTCAACAGCATTCTGGCCCAGTGGATAAAAGCATTTTTGAAGTAATCCAGTGAATTGGCCCAAAGAATTGTGAACTAAATACCTGGCCACAGCAGAGGTGAACAAAAACTTGGAGATTTGAGTTACTAAAGGGAAATAACTGAAACTGAGATATCCAGGAAAGGCATGGAATGTGGAACTAGAACAATCTACCCCGGTGGACAAAATAAAGGGTTCAGTTTGAAATTCCAGCATATATCACCTGAAGAAGGCTGGAGCATACAACAGCCAAAACATTGTTAATATGGCAATAAAGATGAATACAATAGTCTGAACAATGTAAATAGTGCAAATAGTTACAATACCTCATCTCAGAAATATAGACAGATAAAGAAGGGATTATGTTGAAAAATAAATATTTCTATAATTATATTAATAATATTACATATTACATAAAATAAATGCTTTTCTCTCATTAAGATTTAATATTTATTGATATGATTGTGCATACTTCTGTTACAAAACTTTTACATTTATGAAGTTAGTTCTGAGGATTTAGTGACTAACAATCAAATTTTTTCTTTTCATCTCTTTTGTCTCTACATTATTTGCCAAATATTTATGGAAAAGATATTTTTCAGAATTATTTATCTTCATCCTCTTTGAAATGTTTTATGCGCCCAGCATTTTTCATTTGAAGAGCAAGAGAACTGACAGATTTATGCCACCACCACACACGCATATATACACTACAGTTCAAACGTTTGAGGCCACCTCTGGTAAATTGGACCAAAAAGTAGTTGTTTTGTACTTTAAATAAGAGAAAATTATTATGCATGGTTAAAGAAAAGTGTAACATGATTTTTATTAGAAAGCTTATTATGACAAAAAGAAAAAAAGCATTTTATGATTGAATTTTGTTCTCATCAAAATATTCTCCCTTAGCTTTAAATTGCTACTGCACAAATTTTTGGCATTCATTGCAAAAGTTTCTCAAAGTATGAGTTTGATAATTGATTACATTCTTTTTTTCAATGACTCTAAAAGCTCTTTTTTCATTTTTTTTCACTGTTCTTTCAAGTTCATTCCATATTAATTTTGGAGGTGGCTTCGAACTATATACATATATAGATATATGTATATACATATATATATATATATATATATATACATATACGTATATAGATATATGTATATACGTATATAGATATATGTATATACGTATATAGATATATGTATATACATATATATATATATATATACATATACGTATATATATATATACATATACGTATATAGATATATGTATATACGTATATAGATATATGTATATACGTATATAGATATATGTATATACGTATATAGATATATGTATATACGTATATAGATATATATATATATACATATACGTATATAGATATATGTATATACGTATATAGATATATGTATATACGTATATAGATATATGTATATACGTATATATATATATGTATATACGTATATATATATATATATATATATATATACGTATATAGATATATGTATATACGTATATAGATATATGTATATACATATATATATATATATATACATATACGTATATAGATATATGTATATACACACACATATATATATATATATATATGTATATAGATATATGTATATATACATACATATATGTATATAGATATATGTATATATACATACATATATGTATATAGATATATGTATATATACATACATATATGTATATAGATATATGTATATATACATACATATATGTATATAGATATATGTATATATACATACATATACATATATAGATATATGTATATATACATATATATATATTTACATACATATATATATATACACATATACATATATATATACACACATATGCATATATATATATATATATATATACATATATATATATATATATATGTATATATGAATTTCATATTAACATCAAGAAACTGATTAGAGAACTAGAAAGGATTATTAGAAAAATAGACATAATATGTCTATATTATTCAATTTCAATGAAACATTTTTGAATGAAGATATGCTGCCCATATATATATATATATATATATATATATATATATATATTTTTTTTTTCTTCATACATGTCTCATTAAATAATATAGACAAGTGTTGTCTATTTATTTTATGTAAATTCTTTTCATAATGTCTGATAAGCTTAATAAAACTTATCCATGTAAACAATAACAGACTATCATCACTGTCTTGTCTGTATATTGCTTAATATATTGTACATTAATTGACATCTTTAATAATGGCTTATATAAGCCGAAAGCTTAGATTGGATTAAAAAATATGGATCAATATTGGGATTTTCTTTCTTCATTTAATGATAATGTTATTAAGCTTATCAGATGTTATGAAAAGAATTTACATGAAATAAATAGACAACACTTATTATTTAATGAAAAATGTATGAATGAAAAAATGATGCCTAAATACACACAATATATATAAGGTTGGTGCAAAAATAATGACGTAATAATGTTGTTTTTTGACGTTAAAAAAGATGTCAAAAAACGACATTATTACGTCATTATTTTTGCACCAACCTAATATATATATATATATATATATATATATATATATATATATATATATATATATATATATATATAACTTTTATATTCGCTAAACAAAGTGGCTTAAAGTACAATTCCATTTAAATCAGAACCAAATGAACTTTCTTAATAGCATTGATGTGGAATATAGTGTGGTTTTATTTACCCCTGCCTCCACATCAACAGCTGTGATTATTGGGCACCCAAGCTTGCACACACAACCTCTATATCTACATTCTCAAAGGAAGCATTTGCCAACCCTGCCCCATTTATCAAGGGATGGGCAAATTGACTGATCTGAGAAAGATGAATCATTGAATTAAGCAGGAAAAAAATGCTGGGGGCAAGAAAGACAATTTTTGTCAACTTGCCAAGATTTAATTCCAACAGTGATAAATTTCATAAGGAAAAAACATTTCAACAAGGAAGCTAACTTTGTATTTTTTTCTTTTTTACATCCGGCTTCATAGATTTAGGGATAAGAGACTTTACAGATAAAAATTAGTATTTGTATATATCTGTAAAGAAGTTTTATATAAGGAGACCGACAGACCAAGATTGCTTAGTGGATAAGATAAATACATATTTCCAACAGACACTCATCATCACTACTTGACATCAGGTAAAAATAAAGATAAAACATAAAAGTTATTTTTAAGGCAAGTTTACACATAAAAACATGCATTCATACATACATCTCTCTCTATGTATATATGTATATGTGGCTGAGTGGTTAGAACATTCACTTTCTGACCATGAGACTCAGGTTCAAATCTCACCAGGGTCAATTTGTCAGAACGGAGACTTCTTGATGTTATTGGCTTGGGGGAGGGGACGATCCCAACATGTGGCACCTTTGGAAAGTGTCTGAAAACCATAACATGTGTTGACCCAAGCCTTGTGAGTGAAACTGGGTAGACGGAACATTTGGAGCCGTTGATAGCTGTGCTAGCACAAAGTCACAAGTCATCGTGAGCAAGGGTTTGAGTGTGCTGGTGTTGTTCAGATTGTCGATCATTCTAGATAACATGGTCTTTCCCAAGAACTGTAACTAAGGTCTGCTCAGCATAGTTGCAGTATAAACCACAGGTTGGCTCTGTGGGTTTTGAACAAACACAAATGTGCCTGAGCAAGAGTCTTCAATAGGGAATGGTTAACTGCTCTAGTAGACGGATATCCTTGAATATGAGTGGCCAGCTATTATTACTAATATTATATGGGATAAGAATATATCAAGAACAGTTTTGGAGATGTACGTCAAAGTGGCACCATTCTTGACAGATCTTCTATTATCACAATATGGGATATCTAATAACAAAAATGATGGAAAAAAGAACAAAAAGAATCTAAATGAAATTGGCTAGATTATATACACAAAACACATTATTAAAAAAACAAAACCCAAAACACATTATTAAAGTGAAAAAAAAAAAAAATTTCAAAAATATTTTCAAAATTTAAAATTCCTAGAATCTCTCATTTGTGTGCATGTGTAGTCGCATCAACTTAAACAAACCTAGGCTGATGAAGTCCTAAGGGACGAAATGCATCACATGAAAACTTTTTACACTTTGTCATACATGTGCAGTATTGGTCTGAATAACTGGGAGATTCTAGCTGAAGACCGGGTTTCTTAGAGAGCTGGTATTGCTGACGGCATCAAGCTCTTCCATGAGGCATCACAAAAAATAAGCAGAACTGAAGAGTGGGTTTCAGAAGGAATCCCTGAATTGCTATGAGGTGCCAACCTGGCCATGTGCCCAATGAAATCAGATATGTCTGTCCAGGGTGTGTTTGCACAGTCACCAGCAGTCACACCAACATCAACAGTCTATTGTATATGACGATTTCATAATGGCAGGGGTGTGTATGTCTAGGTCGGGCCTGACAAGGCATATGAAAGGACACATTGGAAGTGATGATGATGATCAAAGTCTTCTCTCAACACCCGGAGATGATTTGATATACAACATATGTGACAGGAAATGCAAATTGATGGCTGGCTTTATGAGCCACTGTTGTTCACGCAACTGATAAATGCAGTGTTGGGAGTGGGAGTTTAATTGAAGGGCTGGACATGTCAGTGATGGTCATACTTGCTTTGAGAGTCAACAGGCAGCACATACATACATATATATATATATATATATATATATATATATATATATATATATATGTGTGTGTGTGTGCGTGTGCGTGGTGTATTTGAATAACAATTTTTCACTTATGCATGTTTGAGTAAAAAAACAATAAAAGTTCCTAGTTGATTATTTTTATTTCCTTTTTCTAATGAATAATGTCATAAAGTTCATATAACTCTCATAATTACTGGTTAGTAAAACTGTAAGGAAAATACTGGAAACAAATTGTTGAGTGAAGAAGTGTTTAAGCACATGAGAACATGGATTGAGAATACAATAATTCAGTGTGACAAGTGTGTGACTGAAAATGCTATGCCTTTGTGACTCACTTTTTGCCACTGTTCCATGAGCAGATGTTCTACTCATAGTGGATGGACGTCCATGTCTCAATAATAGTTGTAGAGAAGGTTAGTCAATCTTTGT
This sequence comes from Acanthosepion lycidas, assembly GCA_963932145.1. Classification (NCBI taxonomy): domain Eukaryota; kingdom Metazoa; phylum Mollusca; class Cephalopoda; order Sepiida; family Sepiidae; genus Acanthosepion; species Acanthosepion lycidas. The sequence continues at coordinate 88,387,187 of OZ010578.1, forward strand.
ACACAACAAATAATATAATAATTTAAATAATATGTATCATCTATATGTGTGTCCGTAGAAAAGAGAATCTGAACATAATTTTGATAAATCAAAGTGGAAAACTGTTTTGTTGACTATGCCTTTCACCTTCATTTGATATGCGTTATAGGTTAGAATGAAAGAAATCTGTGTTTTTTTTCTTTTTTCTAATTTTTTTTTAATATTAAATTATTAATATCTGTTTATTAGGCTGGCATTTTCCATTCAAAATGCAAAAAAATTTTTTTAAAAATCAGTTTTTTTTTCTTTCATTTCAACCAAAAGATACCTACCTAACAAACAGGCACATTTTTGTTCTTTGATTCCAACTGGAAGATGTCAGTCTAGCAAACAGATATTAACAATTTAATATTAAAACACATAGATTTATTTCATTCACTTATGTGCAACTACTCTTGGAAAAGGTATGGCATGAATGTAACTCTTCTCTCTTTAGTTATGAGTTAAATAGTAAAATTTGTATCTTAAAAAAAATCAATGTTACAGGTAGAAATTCTTTCCAAATCTTCCAAGATTCCCTGAGCCAGCAGAGAAGACAAACTCTCACCAAACCACACAGCAATGCAAAATGAATTCTAGAGTAAGTTGAGTCATGTGAATGCACATTCTGCTGTAGGCAAAGAGTGTGTTGAATGATGCATGTTTCTTTGATAACCAGGTAAAAATTGTTACAATAGACATTGCATCTTTCATTTAGCATTCATTCCAGTCTTTACAGCAGCTTGTAAAATGAAATGAAAGAGACAAGTTTGAATTTTAGTTGTGTTTATTGCATTCACTTATGCACAAATAACCTTGCAAAAAGTATCAATCCATTTCCTCTCTCCCATCTATGGGTTAAATAGTAAGAAACCATTGGAAAAATCATTGTTATAAATTCTTTGCAACTCTTCCAAGATCTCCTGAGCTAGCATAGAAGAGGATGGCTTACCAAAGCATATGGCATTGTCAAAATGAAAAGTGAACTCTGGAGACAGTTGAGTCATGTGAGAGCACATTCTGCAGTTGGTGGATTGTGTGTTCTATGATGATGATGACAACGACGACACACTGATATTGGTACAAAAGTATAGGCCAGACTGAATAAGGCATGGAACAAAATAAGTGTGTGTGTGTGTGTGTGTATATATAAAATATAAAAAGTGTATATATAATATATGTATAAATAAAAGTGTGTGCATTATATATATATAAAATATAACAAAATAAGTGTGTGTTTATGTATATATATATATATTCAACACCATCACTTGAGAAGACACCATAAGTGTTGAAACAAAATGGCTATTTTTGTAGTAATGTTATAACATGCTTATGCTATAATTTTGGAATAAATAATATTTGCTCTACTCTGTATTGAGGACTCTTTCAAGAATAGCATTTTTGTTTATTGGAATTTTATTCCATTGACATCAATCCTATACTTGGGTGGGTATATATATATATATATATATATATATATATCACAAAAATTCTCAGTGACTGACCACACCTAAAAGTTTCATGGATTCTTATACAATCATCAGGTGGTTTTATTGTGAAATATTAAGGGGTTATGCTAGATAATTTGATATTGAGAACGCTTTTTCTGATGTCCCTCTGTAGCAGATTCCAGACTCCATTAGGAATTGCTTATTATATATATATATATATATATATATATATATATATATATATATATACACGCACATACACACTTATTTTGTTATTCAGTTTGAATAAAGAAATACAACAAAATAAGTATGTGTGTACACACACACACACTTATATATATATATAATATATATATATATAGAGAGAGAGAGAGAAAGACAAAAGGAAGACTTTCCTCTATAAACATATTTCATCCTCTGATGGACTTTATCAAGGTAAATATCCCCAAGTTACAACAGTCTATTACATGTTTGAATGCAAAGACTGTTGCCACATGGTGTTGACCTCAGTGTCCACATGATTTATATTTAGACATGCTCTATCCCAGATTAACACTTTTAGCCCAAAAATATGGTATAGCTTAGAAGCCTATTTTATCATATTATGTGTGTGTGTGTGTGTGTTTGTAAGATGTATAATAGTATCCAAAAGCAAAAGTAAAAATGATGAGACTGAGTGAAAAATCTATAAATGACATGTTTCGCTGAGAGGTTAGAATGAAAGAAAGACAAAAGAGCATGCAAGGAAAAATGCATTGGGATCTCTGAAAATAAGTGAGCCATAAATCAAATTACCTTAATGCATCCATATCCATCCTCAAGAGAGTGTCTTGCTGCCTGTTTGTTTTCTGAAGAAGCCGGAGAAAGCTGACACTCTTATTTATAGATTTTGCACTTTTTCTCATCATCCTCTCATATCCAAATATCTCTGTCCTTCATGGTTTCATAAGAGGCTACTCCTGTTGCTGGATGAGGTGTTGCTGTGTATTCTATGAGCATTTCAAGTATGGATATTCTTCTCCCAGTCACATCTTTTCTCTGCATGTGGGCAATTTGTTCAGCCTTGTTCAGGGTTTTCATGAAGACCTTGGCTTCTCCGTTGGCTCAGGGATATAGTGATGTTATTATGTGGTGTTTGACTCCTTCCACCGTGGTGAAGTCTGCAAATTCTTTTGACTGAAATGGAGGTCAGTTGTCAGTCTGTACTCTTCTCAGTGTGTGATAGGTGGTGAATATCTCTTTCAACTTCGGCCATGTCTCCCTGAATGATGATGTATTCGTTGTTTCCACTACAGGTTATCTAGATCTCTGATCGACCATTACCAAGGTGTAATGCGTGTCTGGATATGGTTCACCAAAGTCGAGTGCAACACTATCCCAGCTTCTGCTAGTGATGATGGTTGGTTTTATTGCTTCTGATCTGTTATCTTTGGTAATTACTTTGCACTTGTAGAATTGGTCTATTGCTTTGTCTGCCATTTTGTTCATTCTTGGGAACCAGTATTTCTCTTAGATCAGTGGTTTAGGTTTTTTTTCAGCATAGATGTCCTAGGTGATGGCCTATTCATTGCTTCTGCAATGTCTCTGGGATAACAATCCTGTCACAACCGTAACCAATTCTGTCTATATTGCTTAGCTCATCCTTTATTTTTAGTAGGGCTCCACTCTTCTATCTGTATTCCATCTTGCCCAGTTGTGCTTTCTCATCAGTTGTTTTATCAGTTCCTCGTCCTGTCTTTTTCCATCTCATCCTTGATTCTATCTCAAGCCTGTCTTCAATTGGCTGGTTAAGTCTTTTATCAATCCTATCCCCTAGAATACATTTTGAATCTTTCCAGGATCCTGTTTGTCAATTCTGGTATTTTTTCTTTATTGTTTTCATCCAGAGTTTGTTTGATTCCTTCAGTGATCCAGCTGATTCTATTTTCAGTATTCCCAGCTTCAGGAGGGTATCCCTGTCAATTAGTGGTGGTGTGCCTATCCATCCCTTGATTACAATGAACGTTGTCCTTGCTCCATTGCTCTTATTCCTGACTATTGTGGTAAATTCTTTCTTGAATTTCAATTCCCTCTGAATCATTTTCATAATGTCAGTGTTAGGTGATAGTTTGTTGATGTTCTGGGAGTATCACCACAGTGCATTGAATTGGTGTTCATCAATGATGTTGGCTGATGCACCACTGTCCGGTTCGCATGATGTGTCTACATTGTCAATCATGATCCCAATTAACTGGTCATCTCATCTCTGTCCTACCCTTTTTGTTGTCATCACTTTGTGGATGTTCACTCATTCCAGACAAAGTTGTCGTCTTCAGAACCGTCATTCTTTGAATTGTCCCTTCTGTTTGTGTCTGTCCACTGTCTACTTTTTTTCACGTTTCTCCTGTATTTATCATCTTCTAAATGTTGATTTTCTCTGTGGAATCTGCAGCAATTTGCAAAGTGGTTTCTTTTTTGGCAGTGGCTGCATTCTTTCCAGAATGCTAGGCAATCCTCCTTCCTTCCGAATGTGTGGTTCTTTCCACAGTATCTGCACATCTTTTCTTTTCAGGTTCTTCAGAGCTGTTCTTCCTCCAGCTCTTTCCTTTAGTCTGAATTTTTGCAATGTGGTGGTTGCTCATCATATCTTTCACTTTTGTTTAAAGGTCATTTTTTTGGCCTGCTTCTTCTAAGAATCTCTGCAAGTCCCACTTTTTCTGTATTGTTGTAATAATGAACCCTTCATCATCAATTGTCTGTATAATGTGCTCTAATATTCTTTTGTTGGTTATGTTGCCGAATTCACAGTGCTCAGAAAAACAAAATGAATCAAACCAATAAATGGCTTAGTCCAAGATTTTCAGATTCATTTCAGAGGCTGGAAAGCTGGCTGGGAGATGATTGCTCCTACTTGGGTCACCTGAGAGAGTGGGGAGGGTCTGATGATTTTAAAGGACCAAAACCCCCAATGACACCATGAATAAACATTACCTATGAAGCTACCTGGTGCACCATTAAGGTGTTTGAAAAATGCTTATTGTGAGTCAAGTAATGATAGGGATGACCATAATGATGTGTATACATGAGTAAAAATAACTACCATATGATAATAGTAATATCAGCTATTTTCTTATTAGGAAACATTTGATATTCATTGACTGAACATTTAGCATTACTGTCAGATGAAATTTATAAAATCTTTGTCTCAAAACAGTTTTTCAGGAAAATAGGTTTCTCAAGTTCAATAACTGTTATTGCTTTTTCTAGTATTGATGTGGGTTTCCTTAACTTTTTTGTTTGAAGTAGTGAGGAAAGTCAACACCTTTATTATGTCATTACTTTTCTCATCAAGTTACATGTGCTATCCATTTTAGTTGTTGCTGCTGTTGTGTTTTCAAGTGATGTATTTTCTATTATTTGGTAAAGTTCTTTGTGATTCTGTAGTACCAGTCCATGAGGTTTAAAGAAAGATGGTCCTCTCTAAGACCTACAGAATTCATTTGCTCAAAACAATTTCTAATCATTGATCTGAGAAAATGGTTGTATATAGCTCACCTATTGAATTTAGATGTGCATTACATTAAAGCTGGTAGAATTTTGACTTAAGTTAAATTTGAAAATTATAAATTAAGAATAAATTCAAAATATAAAGGAAATGACCCCACTGCCAAAAAATAGCATTTAAAAGAAAACGAAAATTAGAGGATATATAATTTAATTAATTACAGTTTAATTTTTAATCTTTTAGTGTAATTATTATTACACTCTAAAGATTAAAAATCTGCTAAAAAGCAAATAAAATTATGATAAAAATTCCTTCTTTTATTTTTTACTACTTGTCTGAGCTATGAATTCTAAATCAAGTGTACGAAGTGGAAAAAAAAACAGATGAGATGATTGATTGTTCACTGGGATAAAAAAGGAGAAAAACAAGAGATAAAAATAATGATTATTATTAAACGAATCAAAGGGAAATTAGAGGAAGGCGGGAAAAAAAACATTTGCTTCTGGTCAGGATTTTAGTTATGTTGAATTCTGGGTAAAGAACGGAAGTTTTACCATCGGGAGGGACACCACCGTTGTGGTGGATAGATATAGTTTACTCGTTCTCAAAAGACATTATTTTTATTTATTTATTTTTTTACTGCCTTTTCTTCTAATATTCGGTAAGTTCGTTTCTTTCACTTTTAACTTTGTTTGTTACAGTAAGTTTCTTTATATAGCTATCTTTGCTAAAGTTGTCAAGATTTATTGTTTTCTTTTAATTAAAAATCAACCCTTTCAGCTGAATGTTATTTTGTGGTGGTCGGCCTGTAACATTGTTTCTTTTGTGCAGCCTTTCCTGTAGTGTAGTGTAGTGTTTTAAAATAAAGTTGTCGCACTAGCTGAAACTGTACAAAACGTTTTTTTTTAACCTCATTTAGATTATTTTTATTTTTGTAGTTATTAAATTGCAAAGTTTAATTGTCTTATAAAGAGAAAATGTCAGTTAACCACTGCGAGTGACACATTTTTTCAGAGTACTATGGAAACCTGTCTTTTTGCTGTTCCACAATTCCGTACCTCTAACACTTTTTTAAGTGTATCATATTTATTAAGTTTCTTGAATTATTTTTAAACCTTCCTTCAATATTTAAACACTAATCGAGCAGGTATGTCAGCAGATCCCTTAAATCATAACTGGCAATGACTATGACCTTTTGTTGCTTTTAAACGTTGTCTTAATTTTTGTCTTCCTTTTTTCTTTTTTTGCTATATATACTGATACTCTCTCTAGTCTTGTCTTCTTTAATTTTCAAATAACCTATTCTATTTTGTAGGGTTTTAAACAGTCATTTCCGAATCTAGGGATGGGATATGATTCCAAAATATCAACACAAATTAAAAAACAATTCAGTTATTTAACCACTTGTTTTTTGTTGTTTTTTTTCAGTAAAACAAAAAATTATAAGCTGGGAGATGAGTGTTTTAGTTTTTACTGTTTTTAGAAGTTATTATCAATCGTCGTTATTTTATTTATAATTATAAATAAGAATAAACTTCTAAAATAAGTAGAAACTTTATTTTATTATGCATTTAAAAATCAATCGAAACTTCTGGTAAATCTTTGTTCAGATTCCTGGAAAAAATTCTACAACCAGTTCATTTCAATTTTCAATTGATATTCAAAGTGTTCAGTAATAATCAGTCCGAACAATTTTGAAAATAAAGATTTTTTTTTTTTTTAATCGTACTACTAAGTTTGTCATTTGAAGCATTCCTCTCTGATTCCCTTTTGAAAAATAACGATGTTTATGCTTGTTTTTGGTTGATCTTAAATTTAAGAAGTTATTTATGTGTTGAAAGTAAAATCCCTGTACACATAGGACTTCACACTTATCGTTATACTTGGCTTAGTTTCGTCTCAACAGCCACAAATATGGGACACACAGTGAAGATCGAATTCATTGCTAATGATCTACATTCAGTTCAGCTTGCTTGCTGGAAAAAAACCTGTGAGTGACACCACAATATAAAGTAGTATGGGTCTTTTTTCTCTATCCATAGTCAAAGTCTGTTAAAAAATTAAACGAGATATATTTTGGTTTGTACTACAAAGAATGACTTCTTTGTTTTTTTTTGGGGGGGGGGCTTTTTTTTTTATCGAATCTTTCAGGAAAGCAAAATAAATAAAAAAAAAATTAAAACTCTTCCGAAAGAAGAGAAGGGTTGTTGAAAAGGTGTTTTTTTTGGGTTTTTTTTGGTTTTTTTCTGTCATTAATTATCAAAATTACAAGTAAATATTAAAAAAAAGAAATAAAAATTTGTTAAGGTAAGGAAGGGGTTTATTTATGGAAGCTAAGGTACATAAAATATTTTTGACTGGGTATTTGTCAAAATGGGATAAGTTTTAACTTTTAATTTAACTTTCTTTCCGCTTTTAGTGAATCAATTTGTTTTTTGTTTTTTTAAACAAGATACTGTTTCTAATTGTCAATAAATAAATTAAATACAAATTGCTAAATAAATTTGATCTTAGTCTAGACTAGAGATAAATAGAATCTTTTTTTAGCCTTTACTTTTTTTATTACTACTTCCATTTTTTTTTTTTTTTTTTTTTTTTACCCAACTCAAACGACTTACGAAAAGAAAACCTAAAAGATAAAAAAAAGTACCTTACTTTTTCTTAGTTTTTATTTATTTTTCCTCCTCTCTTATCTTTGTTGGATTCTCTCTAATCCGCTCAAAACTTCATTACAGATTAGGGCGGGTTTCCCTTTTTGCAAACTATCTAGTAAGCTGTTTCTTGATTTGTCGACACTAGTAAAAATATTTCACAAGGATTTACAGTTGCGTAAGAACAAGTAAAGGGACTTTGTATACATTTTACTACGGTTATTGGACTCAAAAGCGCAATTTATTTTTAACGCGTGAAAAACAGGTATTGTGTTTCCCTTTCAAAAGATTTTTTTTCAAGCACACAGCAGTAATGATAAAATTGCATTAAAAAAAAAAAATTAAAATAAGTGCTAATATTTTTTTAAATACTTGTTTTTGTTAAGTAAGATATTATTTTTGTGCTAGTAAAAAATGAAAAAAAATCTAGCCACCGGAATCTGTTTCATTTTTCATTTGTTTTCAAAGTTTTATTGTTTTTTTTTTAAACTTTAAAATTCTTTAATCATTTTTCATATGTTCTATAAAAAAGATAGAAAATGATTTTTAAAATAATTATTTAATTAATATTAAAAATATTTTCTAATTCAAAATTTACAATAAATTTCCACTCGTGATTATTTCTTTTATTTGAATTATGTTGCCTCGTCACGTGATCTCGATCCACTTGGAAAACTTTTTTCTTTTCTTTTTTTTTCTTTTAACTTATTTTTTCAGCAATTTTATGTTTTAATTTATATTGCTAGAAACTGATTGTTAGGTAGGTAGGTCTGTGACGACAGAGAAAAAGCGGATTTACACGCCAGAAAAGATGACGAGTGCAAAACTAACAAATGGACCTTAGTAGCTTTATCAGTTAAGAAGACAAGCTTTCCCATAAAAAAGGGATGTGAGTTCAAGTCTTGCAGAATTTTCATTCTGGGTCGTTATAATAAAGAAAGAGCAAGTGGAATTAACATGGAAATAGTAGTAAAAATGTATTAAAAGTAAAAAACCGAAAGGTTTTTTTTTTTTTTTTTTTTTTAAACCATGACTCTCTACCCACCACCGCTTTTAAAGTTGTGATCAACATTTCTAAAACATTCATTATTTTCTTTGCCCCATGAAGCGGAACTGATACTTTATTTAAAATAAGAAGCTTAAATTTTTCGGAATTAACAAAATTTAGAAAAATTTTCATTTTTTTTTTTTTTTTTTTTTTTTTCCCTCCAGGTGATTAGTTGGTAATGTTAAAAAAATGCTTACCTTGTTGTGTAAATTACAGAAAGTGTGGTTAAACTTAAAACCCAGGCGAAAAAATATAATTTATATTTTAATTTTAATGATTTAAATGTCAAACTTTAAGTAAGAAGTCATTTAAAAACTGAAAAAAAAACTTTAAAATTAAATACAAGAAATTCCAGTAATTTAAAAATTACTGAAATTTCTTGTATTTAATTTAAAAAATAAGTTGTTTTTTTTGTTGTTTTGTTTTGTTTTGTTTTTTCAGTTTTTAAAAGAACTTGTTAACAGTTAAAGTTTGACATTAAAAAAGTAAACACACACGCACTTGATTGTAATGTAGTTAAAAATAAAATTTTGATAATTAGTTAAGTATGCACTCCACTTGCTAAATAAAACAATTCAAAACACCTGGGAAATGAAATGCAAATAAAAGACCAAGAGTAACTTGATTAATTTAAATTTTCTATGAAAAATATTGTTTATTACTTTTATGAACTTTAGAGCAGACTGAAGTTTACTGTGAAACTTTATGAATTAAAAAAAAAAATATTAAAACTTTATTTTTTACTAAAGTTAAAACTCAAACTTTTTGAGTTTTGTGTGTTCATTGTATTGTAGAGATTTTAACCACCCAGTTAAATATTTTTCGCCTCTTTTTAAAAGAAATTTTTTTTTTTTTTTTCTCTCAAAGTGAAAAAGTTTTACCTGAAATTTTCTCAAAAATAGCCTGAAGAAAATTTAGGTGTGTGTGTGTGTTGAGTGGACTTAAATTACCCCCCTCTCCCCCAAAAAATTAATAATAAAAAACTAAAACAATTCTGTCTGATCAGATAACTAGGTCGGAATCTGAATATTTTTCAAATAAAGGGATTTTTTTTTTTTTTCTTTTTAATTATGGTAATCTATTTACCACGAAATAAGGCTTAGTATTATTTTTTAATAAATTTGTCACATTGAGGATTTTTTAAAAAATCCGTTGGGGGCAATTATTTAAAAAAGTAGTTAAAGCGAAAGCTTTAAAAATAAATTAAATGATCACTACAGAAATTAAAGACCCCCCCCCAAAAAAAAAAAAACATTTAGTAATTGAATAACAATAACATGAACAGACCTAAACAGTGTGACTCAACTGACTGATTGCTGTTCGTAATGATGTTTGCTTGTTTTTATTGTTTATCATCATCACCTCCTTAAAAGATTCTAACCAAAGAATTATGAAATCTACAAAGAAAGGAGCGGGGTGTGAAGCTTTAAAATCTGAACTGAATATGCAACTTCTTTTTAATCTTTCTCTTATTGTTTGGCAATTAACTACCATAAATGGGTATATACACTGTTTGTCTACGGAGCAGATAATTAAAACTAGTTGGTGTATGTAACTAAAAACGTGTTCACCCCCCACCCCCATTTAAAAAAAAATAAAACAAATTTATTTTAAATTATTTTATGAAAACGTTAAATTCCTGATAACTTTTTTCTTGATCATGAATCAAATATATCCAGTTGTGTAGTCTTTCTAAACTGGTTTAATCACAATCAGGTGCCAAGCAAGTCGACCTGACTCATTTAGCTTTACTGGGCTGTCTGCATTGGTCAGTTTGTTAGTTGCTAAGCGATATTAAATAAATAGATCAACACTTTCAGAATGGATAGATCAAGAGGAGACTAGTAACATTGTTATCATATTAAAAACAACACACACACACAAAAAAAACAAACTTTTACCACAGTTTCTGGGTCCATAAACCAGAAGTTAGACTATTGACCCTTTAGAATTACCTACTTCCAGGCATTAAAAAAAAAAAGGAATAATGTTCAGTTTCCATATTCATTAGTGAGAGGCCAATGTTTTCTCTAGTATTCATATTATAGGATGTGTGGGTGGTGTAATGGATAGCAGTTCTTGAATAAAAATTGGAAAGCAGAGATCGGGTTTGTTGTATTCACTTATTCTCAAATACCCTTGGGAAAGATATGAATCCATCTCTACTCGGAGCTAGGAGTTATTTAGGACTTATCTGTAAAAAAAACAGTTATTTTAGAAAAATAAAAAAAATATATGTCCCTGTTTTAAATAAATTACAAAGGGTTGATGAGCCATAAATAAGAAAAGAAACAAATCAAATATTTTCTCTATATGTGAGGTTGGGGGTGACTGCATGCCAAGCCCTTTATAATTGTTTATGTCTCTCCTTGTGAATCTCTTTTTGAAATAAAATATATGGCCCAAAATAGGAAAACAGTTATATAGGTCTTATATAATTCCATGAAAAATGTATATATAAAAAAGAAAAAAAGACTCCTGGAATAAAAACAACAGTTCAAATTTACTTATGTGGAAATAAATGAATATGTTGCATTACATAATGTTGGGTTTGTTCAAAGGACATAAGGGTTGTTATGGGAAGTTAATTTGGCAAACCAAGTTCAAATTGTTGCTTTTACTTTGTACTAATATCCCTTGGAAAAGACACAAATCCATCTATCCTCACCAAGCTATGGATTAAATAGCATAGGTAGACTGGGCTCTCTAACTTTGGGTAGCTGTTAGACTAGTAAAAAAGACACCTCAAAATTGAATACCATGAAGACATGGGCAGATACTCCTCACTTTTTCCCATGAAGTCATGCTAGTTTAAAGAAAAGGAAATTGTGGAGAATCACAATCGCTTACATCCTGAAGGGACATGGTACTAAAAGAAATGTTGCAAGTAAGATGTACTGTATTATGCGAAATAGCATAGTAACTATCAAAAATGATAGGATTATTTATTTATAGATTGGCACTTCTGCCTAGGATCAGGGTAGTATCTGTGTGACTTGTAAAAAGTATTACATGCTCTCTATACATGGTGTACAAAGTAATTGAGAACAAGTTATGGCTAGCTATTAATAGTAATATTAGCTGTTTCCATATATGGAAACATTCAGCATTCATTGACCAGGCAGCCTCTGTTGTTGTCATTTAAAATTTGTAAAATCGTTCTCTTAAGACAATCTCTTGGGGAAATGGGTTGCTCAAGTCCACTAACTTTTATTGCTCTTTTTGTTTGAAGTTGAACATCATCTTGATTATGTCATTCTTTCTTCAATGGGCTATCCATTTTAGTTGTTGAAAGTCTACAAGTGATGTAGTTTCTTTTATTTGGTACAGTTCTTTGATTCTGTGGTGCCAATCTACAAGATATGAAGAAGACTGGTCTTCATGAAGAACTACACATTTCATTGGATTGAAGCCATTTTTAGCTTTGATCTGAGAAAGCAGTTGTCTACAGCTGACAGTTTAGATATTTCTGAACAAATTTGATGCCATGCATGACAGCCTCAATCTGATGAGGTTATAAATCAAATATATTTTAAAAAAAAAAAAAAAAAAAAAAAAAAAGATGTTCACTTTGAAAAAAATACCCAGAAAAATGTTATTCAATAAAAACCCATTTTCTTGGTTTTGTGGACAGTGAAGCAACATTGTGTTCAGATTAGGTGATTCTTGTTCATTGTTGGCCATCAAATCCACTATGGCAACCTTTAACAACTCCTTGTTATTGTAGGGCCACTAATTAAGTTTATATCTCTGTCTTTATATGGTAGACTAGTCTTTAGGATTCATATTAGAAGAGATAGGAGGGTTACATGATCATAAAAATTATCTGCTTGCCACTCCTGACTCGGCCCATGTTAGAGAGCAGTGTCACACTAGAAATACATATGACCATCCCCTAGATCCTTGATTTGATGCAGGCAATGGCATTAAACCCTGACCATGTATCTGTCTATATTTCTGAGACGAGGTATTATGTAAACTATTTACATTATTCTGATCATTGTCCTCATTTTTGTTACCATATTTATCACAACGTTTTGGCCATTGTACACTCTGACCATCTTCAGGTGGTTGAAATGTTAAACTGAACCCTTTATTTTGCTTGCTGGTGTAGACTGTTCTAGTTCCACGTGCCATGTCTAATGGATGTCTGTTATCTTCTGTTAATTCACTTCTCCAAGATCCTTGATTTGATATAGGCGGTGGCATTAAACCCTGACTTCCTGCTGATTATATGAACTTGGTATGTATTGTCACCTGTTCGCATCATTATCACCAAATTTCTATGATTGTTGGTTATGAGCATAACATACCTTTTTATTTCCTGTTACAATTGGAAGCTGTTGTTTTAATTCTGTTAGTACATTTAAGATTTGGTGCATGTAATATTACTTTGCTGAAGAGACACTCTCAGATATCTAGTACACTCTTTACATAGCCATCATCTACGTTCATTTTCATACAATAGAATTGGGAAAAGTAAGTTTTACTCATTTTTTTTTTTTTTAGTGTAACATTTTGTCAGAAGATAGGTTGGTATTATATAGATCAGTTATAATTCAAGAGTCTGGGAAAGATTAGCATGTATAGGGCCCCTATTCAACTTTGCTTGATCATTGACACACTTTGTAGCCAAGAGGACTAAAGCATGTCAGATCTAATGACTGTTTTCCCTGGGAACACAGGTTCAAATCCTGCTGGAGAGTGCATATTTTTTCTTTAATAAGATTCCTTGAATATTCGGGCCAGCAGATGAGAATAAATAAATATGCTGTTTAATAAAAAATTAAAAAAAAGTCTACTCAAATATGGCCATCCACTAAATGTTTAAGTAATAAAGAAAGATTATAGTTAGCCTAAACTAATTTACATTTTTAATTTTTATTAATATAAATAAAAATTAGTCAGAATTTTAAAATTTACGAAGTATTAAAATATTGCTGACTAAGTCATGTGTTAAGTGTTAAATATATATCTCCACCTCCATACATACACCAACAATTTTATTCAGGCATTTGAATTTATAATGTAATTGTTCATAATATTTCAATCAATGCTTTTCAGATGTCCTTTAATAGGAAGGCAAATTTCTTTCTTTTATAAAAAAAAAAAAAAAAATGTTCATGAAGGTCATTACTATACCATCATAAATTGATTTCACCATTGCTATATGTATATATAATATGCCTCAATAGGATTAGATAGGGTTGCCTATTGTACAGTTCACCCCTTGCTGGTTTTTTGAACAGGAGTAGAGGTTTATCTCTTTATTTCCTGTTTAAGATTAGCATTCTGGTTTCTTCTAAAGTCTTTTCCTTCATTTTCAGTAGTCTCTTGCATCTTAGTGGCATTATCGCCTTGCTTGAGGTGAAATATATATATATATATATATATATATATATATATATATATGTGTGTATTGGGCTAGCAATCCCTCTTAAGTTTTATTAAAGGTGATTAACAAAGTACTGCAATTAAGCTTTTTATTTCATTTTTCTTAAGGGTTTTCTTTTCTGGACATAAAAATGTGTAAAAATTATCCAAATGTTCTTTATATCTGAACACTTTCAGCTATTTTAACTATTATCAAGGATGATTTTTTATTATTTTTTTTTTGTTACTGAATCTATGAATTTTTTATGCATGTATTAGGTTGGTGCAAAAGTAATGTCGTTTTCTCACATAGTAACATGTGAGAAAACGACATTATTTTTGCACCAACCTAATATCTAGAGTTAGAGGCATTTTTATTTTTTTATTATTTTTAAACACAGCACATTAGCCGTGTTTGTAGTTGATGTTATTGAGTGTTTTTTTATTTTTTTTCTTCTTAGTGCATCCATTATTTTTAGTCTTTTTTACATATGGATGAGACTATTATACTTGTTTTCTATGAGTATAGAGTTTGATAGGTTTCCATGTGTATTTAAATTCTTTAGGTCCAGAAAAAAAAAAAAAATACTTGTATGTGCACAAAATTAAAAAGCTTAATTGCAGTACCTTGTTGGTTGTCTTTAATGAAACACACAGACACTAAAATATATATATATATATATATATATATATATATATATCTCAATTTTTCAAAGGATTCTGAGGGGAGGGGTAGGAGGATAATGAGACATTAAGTTAATTTCAGCAGAAAAAAATTTTTTTTTAAATTTCAGATACAAGTAGCTTCAGAGGAACCTAAAAGATAAAATTAAAAATATGGAACATCTATACAAGATATTAACAATACAAACTGGACAGCAATTCATAGCAATACAAAATCTGAACAAATCAAAAACAAAAAAAACTTGTCATATTTGTCTACAATCACGATACATTTGTTGCTTGCTTGTTTTCCACAGTTGTAAATGATGACCTGTCTATGTTCCGGTTTATCATGGCATGAAAAAAATAACTCCCTCACTTCCATTAATTTTCTATTTAGCATAGATCTGACTTTTAATTGGTTAATCAAGACAAACCCGGAAGTCTATTTTTAATTTTGACCTTGTGTTTTCTCACACCCTCTTATATTTTGGAAAAGAGGTAACACTTTGCTTTTGAAATTTTCTTAAAAATCATTTAATCACCTGAAAAGGCAAAAAGTTGCTGCAACATGAAGGCTATTGTGTAGCGATTTCAACATGTTTTTGTTATCTTTTTATAATAAAAATAATAATGTATTGCTCTACTTTGCACTGAGCCCTTTTTTAAAAGTAAATGTTAATGGGGGAATTTTACTTCATCTGTCCTTTCTCTCTTTTTTTTTTTTTTTTTTGTGTATGTATGTGTATGTATATATATATATATATATATATATATATATATATATATCCTTCATATACTTGTGGTTTTTTACTCTGAAAGTTAGCAACCATTCTTTTAAATTTTTATAACATTAATTTTTAGATGTATGCAAGCCAGATTTCAGGTTTCTCAAATTCAATTACAGAACTTCATTATCTTTTGTGGAAGTTTGTCTTTTCTTTTTCTTTTTTATATCAGTGCTAGTAAGGTATACGTTGACAAATATTGGAAATAGTTTAACAAATTCTGATGTGTATCCATCAATGTTTTCTAGAATCAATCATTTGACAAATTATTAAATGAATTATAAAGTATTCTGAATAAAATAATTAATTTCCGTCTTATCTCGCAGCAATATAGCCTTACACTTAACATTAGTACTTGCACTGGGAGTTTTCTTCAGAGCCATGGGTAAAGATGTATTCTAAATGACAATTGAAATGTTATTGAAAGAATGTCAACAGCAGAGCACAGATGTAAACATGTCTGAATTCAAAATTGCTGTTGGAGTGGAAAACAACCCATGAGTGCCACCTGTTGGCAGGAATTTGAAATAAAAACATCTGCTGAGCGTACTTCACTATGCAAATTTTTTGGTTTTTGATGATGTTATGATGCATATAGTATACATAATATTCTTTTAAAATTTATTTAAATATGATTTAACCAACAAGGTACTGCAATTAATGATGTGTTTATTGTTTTGACATTTCTAATATTTTTAATGTCTGACATAAACTTGTAAAACTACCTTAGGTAAGTTTTATTTTTCCATATATTTAAGAAAAAGCGACATGTCTTTGAAAATGACTTGAAACGATTTAAGCCAAGCTGTCACTGTATATAGTTTATTTCAATATAGATATTTATTGCAGATTTTCTAATTCTTAGATTGACAAATTGCTGATTTGTGTGAAGTTCAACTTGAGATATCTGCAAGAATTTGCTTAAAACCTTGCAGAAAGCATGTTTCAAATCACTAAATAAAAATGTTCAATCACTTCCTCTGATAATTACAAATTTGGAAAAACTTGAATCTGGATTGGGCCAAATCAAATAATGGCTATGTTTTGAAATCTGAAATTTTGTGTGTGCATATGCTTTTTCTTAATCTTTATTTTGCAAAGGTTCTTCAGTCTTCTCAACTGATACCATCCTTTGTAACCAATCACTAATAAACACTATTCAGTTTGGGTCAATTAAAATCTTGTTTTTTTTTTTGTTGCTAGCTGGTATTCAGACCATTTACATTCCAACTTCAATAAAAAGAAGATAAAGATAGCTTTTTAATTGTATTATGATAACTGCCATTATCAGAATTTCATTTTCTTAGCATTAATGATGAAAGTAAATAACTCACATTTTCACACTTTTTTATTTTAAGGTTAAAATACAATTGTGATGCAGCTTCTGGCCACATCACGTCGAAATACTAGTTCCCATTCAATCACCAGATTTAATCAACATTGAGCTTGGTCATTACCTAGATGGGTGACTGTTTGAGAATCCCAGGTGCTGTAAGCTTGGATGTTCAGATGGTGTAATGGATAATGGCTCAATTTTTAATCAGCGCAGAGTTGCAATTCGTGTTGGGTTTATATTCACTTACGTGCAATGAATGATATGAATCCATCTCTTCTCTCCCTAGCTCTGAGTCACTAAATACTTATCACCCCCCCCCCCCCAAAAAAAAATTCTTACAATCTAAAAACATTTTCTGGCTTTAGATACCTGCAAAGGGTTGACAAACCGTAGATAATGAATCTATCAATGATTTTTGATACAAAAAAAAAAATTGTACAGTTCATGGAGAAGTTATTGTAAATGATCACATGTGGTTTGCAAAGTTTCATGATTCCCCTACAATTTTGTAGATCAGTTGAGATTAAGTATTGCTATCAATATTATACATTATTGGAGGACTCCAACATACTCCAAATATTCAAATCAAGTATTGAAAATCATTTGCATCAACTTATGTTAGTCACTTTAATGTGTAGCATATTATTATTATTTTTTTTAATTTTTTTTTTATTTATTTATTTTATTTTATTTTATTTTTTTTTTTTTTTGTAACAATAGCCAGGGATCATGAAGCAAGCAAAATGTGCTATATGATTAATAATAGCAAAGGTAAGTATTCATTCAAAGGTAACACAGTGTTCATTGTAAATGAGCCTTTGACTGTGAGCTCCTTTTAGAGAATCAAATCATTGTCAAACCTGTGTTGCTCCCAATTTTACTAATTGAAGGTAGAAAAAAGAAAGCATTCAGAATTAGAAAAAGGCTGTAATATCCTATCAGAATAAGGCTAGACTATGTGTCTTTTTGATGATTAGCAGGGGTGTATATAATTGATGTACCCCTGCACCACCACCCCAAACCGATTATATTTTTTTCTTCTCCCACCATATTTCTTTTCTTTCTCACTAAGTCTTGTTGGAATATATATTTGGCACCCTTGGTAGCAGTTTGGATATCACCTGCTGCAACGGGTAATTTAAGACTAGAGGTTCACTCCTAACCGGTCTCCCCACCAAAAAATTATATCCTTCAAAGTATAAATAGGTTGGAGTTTGTCTTCGCTAATAAATATCACTAGTTTGTTAAACTATGGTAATCCTACTTTAACCAACTTACAATAAACCCAACATAGTCATCTGATCAAAATGACAGATATGAAATTATTAGGTGTAAGGTTTCTACTTCTATGATCATGAAAGACCCAAGATTTTCAAAATAGGCTTTAGTGTAAGATTCCATGTTAATAAATTTAGAATTAAAAATGAATTGTCTCAAGGAAAGTATGGAAATGAGTAAAAGAGGAGGGTAAAATAAAAACAAAATTTTAATTTTATTTATTTATTTTTTTTTTTTTTTTTTACAATAGTATTCACCATGTACAAGAGTCACTCAAGACAGGATTACATGGAAAAAGTTAGTTTATGTGGATATGTGAGAAAGATAATAGTTAACCCTATACTTGTCTTGAACAGGTTAAGAT
Organism: Acanthosepion lycidas; assembly: GCA_963932145.1. Lineage (NCBI taxonomy): Eukaryota > Metazoa > Mollusca > Cephalopoda > Sepiida > Sepiidae > Acanthosepion > Acanthosepion lycidas. The sequence goes on from OZ010578.1 coordinate 88,405,644, forward strand.
TGCACTGATTAGGGAAACATCCTCTTGGTAGTTGGTTCCACAAAGTAGCAGTTTGTGGGAAGGAGCTGTTCGAGCGGAACTTGCATCTTACCAACATGATATGAAGGAATGAGAGTGGTTAACTATAATGTGTGTGTTAGCGCCTGTCTTTGCTGTGAAGGTTAGAACTGATGAAATTAAGGAATGTAGTTCATCTGAACACTTTCCATGGAAATAACAAGGGGTTTGCCATGTTTCATCTGTGGGAAAGGGGTTGTTGGGTGAAAAATAATTTCAGCTGCAAGGATATGGAGATCATTCTGTATTACTAGTAAACATCTGTCATAGTTAAAGTTTTCAGTTTTATTTCAAATGTTATTGCTACTCCTCCTCTTCCCTTTTCCTTGGATCCACTTTCCACTCATCTATGGTGGGTAGCCAACATTATAAATCCCTGATGACCAAATAAAAATTGGTTGTGAAGTTTTCACATATCTAACATTCTGTTGGTTCCAATCCAGTAGGAATGACTGCAAAAACATTCCCAAATTTATAGACAAAACATACAGATGCATGTTGGGATTTTTTCCTAGTAAATAAGATAGGTCACTCCTCAATCACATCTGACTTAATTCTGTTCTTGTCTTGAAGTCTGAACACTGATTGCATGTCTGTATCCTTTGTGTGTCAACACGATTCTTAGTTTCAACTTTTTACCTTGCATATATCGTTTGCTCAATATTATTTTTGCCCAGTTCTTTTCTTTCTCTTGTTATTGTTTATTGCAAACGTCAATTCTGTTTTATTGGGCACTTTTGCCAATTACATTTAACCATGGCCAATTAACTCAAATATAGCACAATCAGATAACTGTTCATTTTGGTCTTTGCACAATTGTTTAAAAAAAAAAAAAAAAAAAAAATTCCCTGACAGTCTGTAAAAAGAAAAAACAAAATTACCCAGAAATGTCCTTTACTGAAAAAGAAAGAATAAAAGATGTGGAAGTATAGAATTATGATGTAGCCAGAAAGATAATGGAACAAAATGATTAATACATTCTTCTCCATTGTTGAAAAAAAAAAAAGTGACTTGTCAAACTTGGACCTTCATGCCTGACAACCCCCCCCCCAAAAAAAAACTGGAGTGTTAAAAGGGCAGTTTTTCCCTTGACTCTATTATTTTTACTACCTTCACTCAGCAATGTTTATTGTTTTAAAAAGCAATGATTTAGAATTATAATAAAACCTAAGTATATGAAAGTAATTTTTTTTTTTTTTTTCTTGAGAATTGACAGCAAAAGTAATAAATACTGTTTTAGATTGTTTATTTACACTATTTATTAGATTGCTTGTTGGAATGGTTGGCAAAACATTGGCTAATTGCCAATCTATTCAAAATTTTTAAAATGGTAAATAGGCATTTCCTTATAGTTGGTTCAAAAGAAATGTTACTAATGATTTTTTGTTTATTTCCTGATTGACCAACCAGCTTGTATTTCATTTGCATTTTTTTAAAATCATGGAATTAGAGAATATGGTGTGCTGGACTGCTAAGTAATATCTGATCATGTATAGCAATCTTCTTACAAATGAAGAGACCTGAAGCATAATGTGTTTCTGATGATAAATGCTGCAAATGCCATGGATAGAGCATATGAAAAAACAGTTTTAAAGATAATTGGATCTACAAGGAAACTACTGCTTGCAATCAGAAAGAGACACATCAAGGAAAGAAGGCTTGGCAAATTTAACACATAATGCATACTGAAGGCAAAAGAAGCAAGGTGGAAACGGTAAATATCCGATTTGATTAGTTTGAAAAACGAGACAAATGGATAGTGAAAGGGCCAGTTACTGAGAGCAACAAATGACAGGAAGTTGTGGAGAACTATATTTTCTCACTTCTTGATAGGACACGGTCTATGAAGGAAGTAAATTAAGTATAGGTAAATTCTTTTGTCATGTAAAATGACATCCGCATTATTTGATCTTATAAAAATCAATCTATGACTAATTATATCTTATAACAACATTCCATCTTCTGTCACACATTGTTGAATTAATTCTATCCTAGAAACGCCGGTTCTTTTGTGGGGGGGGTATTAAAATTAATGATAAAAGTTGATCAACAACTTTTTCATCTATAAAGCCAATCTCTTCAAATGAGTAGAACAAATATACCAATGAAGCAGTGTGCATTGCAATGCTGTGTTTGATTGAAGCTTATCCATGCATTCTATTTGGTATTTTTATTTGTGCTATTTTTCTTTTGCATACTTCATATGAATTTTATTTTTATTTTTTTTTTTTTTATTTTAGCAGATAAAAATAATACAAAAATAAACTAATAAAACTCAAACAAGTAACTTTCTTTTAAGTTGTTAAATACAAATATTCTGATAATACATTTGCAGGTTCGAAAATAATTTGTTTTTGACTTAAGAGTATAAAAAGAATAAGGAGGGGAAAGGTATTTTAGAAAGACATGGCTGAAATGATTATAATAAATTTGCCCTCTTCCCATTGGTATTCTTTGCTTTTAAAGTCTTCAACCTCTACTAATACATTTTAATCTAATGTGCATCACCTTTCACATGCAAAGGCTTTCTCAGTTTAATGTTGGTCAAATCTATGAATGTTTTCTAAAAACAAAAAAAAAAATGTATAACTAGGTCAGGAATAAAGACATGAGTTATTTTCTAACACTTGCTTCAGGATGATTTATAGCTTACATGTTTTCTTCTCTCTCTCTCTCTCTCCTTTTTTTTTTTTTTTTTTTTTTCTGCTTACTAACTAATCATAGAATAAAGATCTTTGTTTATGAGTCTCCTCTCTCTCTCATATATATATATATATATTTGTAAAAAAAAAAAAAAAGGCTGTTGCATGCAAGAGGCATGCTCTGAAAGTAATGCATCCTATATATTTCCATGGAAACGACAACAGATGCAGGAAGTACAATAACATAGATGTATAATGCACATTTCAGTTACAACAAAATGCTATCTTTCATATAATCACCACTTATGAGTAAGTGTCTTTTTTTTTCTTTTTTTTTTTTTTCTTTTTTTTTTTACTTGATGGCTGTCCCGATTTGCTGAAGTGGGCATAATAATTATGTTCATCTTTATTATATTTGAATGTACATTAATTTTTTGAACTAATACAAAGGGGTACTGAAAAGTTATAATTCTGACCAATTAACCATCCTGTTACTTGTAGATTCTTAGTACAACTTAGCATATTATCTTGACTCATGAAAGATTAACTAAATGTTGGTATTTTAGTTGTGAGGTATATCAGTATTTCAATTTTACTGAAATTGTTTATAATAAACTTTAATTCATGCTTTCTTTATAAGGAGGTACTTGTATATTGCTGGGGACAACACCCTGAAATATAGTTTGCTTTTCTTTTTATTTTGTTTACTATGAAAGAAAGAAAAATTGTAATTGCATACCTTTTTAAAATTTAGCAAAATCCCTTTGTTTTATAACTCCATAAAATGTCAAAGTACATGTTTTATTTATAATATATATATATATATATATCCCCACAGGAACACAATACCTAAGGTATAAAATGAATTTTTAAAAAGAAAAATCCTTCTCAAAGCTTTTATTTTAGTTTTAATTTTAAACTTATAGACTAAATTTAATACTTTTCAAACCACCCCTTCTGCTTACTTTAAATAAATAATCTGCCTAAAATTATACTCGAATCATTTGTGAATATCTATGCAGATGATACGATAGTGGAACTCCTACATACAATCCATTGCTAAAGATGCAGAAAAATGGTCAGTTCCCTGTACTGCTCCAGTAAGTACCTGACGCCTCATGCTATCCTCTACCTTTACAAAAGCCAGATCAGGCGTAAAATGGAGTCTTGCTGTCAGTCATATTTGGGCAGAAGCGTCTCAGAGTCCTTGTGATGAATTATTTTCTACCCTTCAACCCCTCTCTCTCTCTCACACAGGCAGGATGTGGCAAGCCTCTCACTACTCTATTGCTACTTCTATGGAAAGTGCTTGTACTTGGTCCCACCAGTTCTAATCTTCATGGCCAAGATCCACCATGCTACTCACATTATAACAAATCACCCTCATTCCCTCCATATTCCATTGGTGAGAAGTAATTTTGACTCAAACAGCTTCTTTCTGTGAATTACTGCTCTCTAGAACTGATTCCCAAGGATAGGTTTCCCTGATCACTATATTTTTAACTTGTTCAAGTCTAGGATTAACTGCAATCTTCCCCTCTTATCTGCTTAAACAGCCTTTTACTGTAACTCTAATTCAAGGATCCCTCCCCCAAGGCCTTGTAGAAAGTGAATCTCACTAAAAAAAAAAAAAAATTAGATATGCAGTAAGAAAAAAAAAAAAATCTCATTCTCTGATGGAGGTATAATAAAGGTGAAATATGTTAGATTGATAAATGTTTCCTATTTTTTATATAAAGTGTCAAGTTTGTGAGGGTCAGGCTTGTCGGGGAGCCTGAGTAAGTCAACATTCTAATATGTACATCTATTTCAAAGCAACAAAAATCTTTCCTAGCACATTGTTTTCATTCTTAACTTCAGCTGGATCCAAAATTAATTGTTTTAACCCTGTGTCTCAAAATATTGTCTGAAATAAATTTTGTTGATATTGTTCATAAAAAAAAAAGAAAATAATAATAAAAAAAAAAATTAAGTTGGACTGCATAGATCTGAGCCCTGTCAAGTTGGAGACATAATTAATAGGCAATGTATTTCTTGCTTTAATTTTATAAAAACAATCTTCTAATGACTTGTTTCCCCTGTTTTTCAAAGAACACATTTTTATTCCAACTTATTGTTTCCAAATGTCCATTTTTAAATAATTTATTCTGTACACTATAAGGTTTTTTTAGCAGGATGTATCCTTTTGAGAAAGGGTAAATTAAATTTAGCCCCACTTAAATTCAATGAAAATCAAAGAAAGTGGCAGCCTTAACTTGGGGTGAAGAGTGTGACTGGGTTAGTGTTGAGGAAATATGACATCAGTCAGCAATACTGATCATAAATGTACAAAAATTCACAAATAGATACATAAATTCACTAATGCATAGATGCATAGCCAAACACGCACTCCTACCATCAGTAACTTGATAACCAGGCTATAAAACAATAAAAATGGAAAGGGGATAATAAACAAACATATAAAAGACTGTTTTTTTTTGTTTATTTTTTCCTTAGATTTTTGGAAAAAAATTTTAAAATAAGTTTTTATAGAATTATTTCAGTTAATATTAAAATAGTAAAATGTGTTTTTTTTTTTTTTTTTTTTTTTTTAATTTCATGCACAGAGATTTTTTAAAATTATATATTTTAGAGTAAACGAATCATTTTAGCATCTAAGATATTCTAGTAGTATATTTTGTTAAAGATTGTAAAGAGCCTGACAAACATTAATGACCTAGTCTCCACACACACACACACACACACTTTTTTATTTATATATATATATATATATATATATATATATATATATATATATGGGGGGGGAAACTTCTATCCATGGTTCCATCACTTGTTCTGACAAATATTTGTGGATTTGTTTTTCCTGCTAAAACTCCAAGAATGTCAATCTGTTCCTTTATTTATCTTTGTAGTATTGTGCATTTTTTTATCTGACTGATCTGACATTTTTGTCTAGAAAATTATCACAAAATGGAGGTGACACTTGATTCAGTAAACCTGAATCGGCTATCTTGTAAACTACTGACAAAAAATATTTTTAACCTTCTCTTCAGAAGAATGTCAAAATACTTCCCCACCCCCAAAGACAGTCCTTATATTTTCTTAGTCAAGGCAAATGAAAGCCCATCTTTATTTAACATTAGTTATCTACCAATGGGAGGGCTCTGATACAAAAATACATTCCTGTCTTAAAGAAATCCAAGCAGTTTAAATTTCAATGGAGGAGTGAATCTGACCTTACTCTTCCTTTTAGTCTCTTAATAATTTTTCTTCTTTCTCTGCTGATATACTACAGATAAGATTAATGGGTCCTCTGTACATGAGTCTCTCCTCCCAATGTTTGTCTAGTTATCAATCCTCTTTTCTACTTTATACATTTCGTCCACATGGCTTCAAGCATTGCTAACCTGATGCTTGGAAATATGCTACTTTGCTTCAGATTTATCAAAGTATTCATCTTTCATCTTATTTTTTATGTTGGAGAATTTGTGGTTTAGCACTGAAAATGGTGGCAAACAGTTGTAATATCCTTGTAGGAAATTCTGTCATCCAGGGTTTTTTATATTAAGAATTCAAACGTCCATATTCCAGGCAATAAAAAAAAATAAAACATTGCCTGTTAAATAATCATTTGTATTTACAAATATATGTACATGAATTCAAGAGTTGAAAAGGAATAAAAATTAGTCTTTAGTTGAGTTCATTTTTGGGTAATTGGTACACAGAAAATGCTGTAGTTTAGATAAGATTTTTAAATAGTTCACACAAAAAGTTATGGTTGAGAAAAAAAAATTGTTAACAAAGATTCACTGACTGTCTTTGTTGTTGGAGATGATTTGTTTGAAGTCACTGATTGGCTGTCCATGCTGTTGTTTGAAGTTGCCAACATGTTTCTTTTAGTATATGCTACATGTGGGGGAGAAAAAGCTACATCATAGTGTTGTAAGGCATTTGAAAACACTTATAAGAACATTTCCTGAAAGTCAGCTATAGAAAAATAGGGTTTTAGTCTTTTCTGATTGGTCAGATATTTCACATGTTGATGTTAATTTCTAACCAATAGACTCTTTGATTTAAAGTGTGTTGTAGAATCTTTTTAGCATCTTTGTAATATTGTTTGTTATTGGGTAGAAAATAGTTTGATCATGTTTTTTAATATGGTATATAACTGTTGGAAATAGTTAATTTCCTCTATCAGAATTATTTTGTGTTCACTTTACACTTATGCCCTAGAGAAAGGCATGACTATCTCTTCTGCTCTCAGCAATGGATAAAATAGAAAGGTAGACTGGGCTTGCTAGCCTTAAGTGGCAACCAATCTAAGAAATCTACTTTGAATTCAAAACTTAAGAAAGCAATGGGATAATCACTTCACTATCTTTCCCAAGAAGTCGTAGCAATTCACAGAAATTGAAAAAGTTGGAGAGTCATCATCTATCCCTCTGGGATATGGCATTTAATTATTAAAGTAGTAGTTTATTTAAAATTTTATACAGATACACGTAAGATTGGCAGTACAAAAAGAGTTTTCTTGTATTCCCAAATCATGTATTTTTTTTTTTTTTTTTTTTTTTTTTTATATAATTGAAGGTTTTGATAATATGCATGTTCAGCATTTAACTAACATAATCGCGTATGTGTGTGTCTGCTAAAAAAGGCATACAGAATCTATAATAAAAAAAATTGACTATAATAGCAATAATAATAAATTAGATAAAAATAGGTATATATTAATTATCAAATTACTGTATATACATGCATATCCTGCGATTTTGAAGCTAATTTTAAGGAGGTTGCATCATGCATGAGATATAAAATTAGCATATGTGCTGCTGGCCCTGGCTACTCCATTGACCAAACTATATATCCATTTACTGTAGTCAAATTAGCTTCAAAATCAGGTTTTTAAAGATTGCATAACACACAAGTATATATGGTAACTTCTATTCAAAATGATATATCCAATTTTAACAATATCAAAACAATTACAACCACATCCAAAATTATGGATATGATCAGAACCAAAAATATCTATACAATAATTCTGAAGCAGGCACATATAAAATAAACTGTTACAGTTGTTATATATATATATATATATATATATTTTAAGGTATGCTATATTTGTATTAAAGTGCTCAATATCAGGGATAGTGTAAATATAAATGTAGACAGTGAAGTCGGCATCCAGAGGTGAAAGTCTGTTTCGTGCTTAGATGCAATAATCTGACCATTGATTGTGCTTAAGCATGAAATACTGTCACCTCGATGTTTTTATATATATATATATATATATATATAATATACACACACGCCAGTATATATTCATTAACAATAGACAATCTGTAATTTATTTAAAAGTCTATAAAAAAAAAAAAACAAGTTGAATAGCTTATATTGGGTTAGCCAAAAACTTTGCTTATTAAGTAGAAATTTTAATAAACAAAACTTTTTGGGCAACTCACTATGGTCTTATTTTAATAATCAACTGTTCTTTCTTTTCCTTTTTATCAGTCTATGCACTAAACTTTGCAGATTAAACCTTTATTTTGCTTAAAGGCTGAAAATCTATTCTTGTGTAGAGTTGGTTAAGATTCATTCCATTCTAAATTGATTTCAAGATAAATAAATACTACATTCGTTTAATTTTTTTTTTTTTTTTTTTTTTTCAAATTTTTAGTTATTTCATAGCACAATTCCTGATATCTAATCTGTTGTGGGAAGTAGTTAAAACATGACCTAATTATGTAATTGCTTTCCTATCACCTCCCCCCACATTTTCAAATTGCTCACTTGAGATAGTTCTTTACTGCTAAGAATTGAGATATCAAATACATTGAGTAAATATCTTGGTGCACACTTGATATTCATTTTACCTTTTTGTTAAATAACATGTAAAATCTATAGAATTTTCATGAGTGGTGGATAATTTATATATGTTGAATTTAACCATTAGCTCTCTGTATTAATATTACTGCCCCTGTCCACTGTATTCCTTTTCAAGGCCTCTCAATTGCAGTAACCTTATTGTTAATTTCCCTCAAAGGTGTATAGCAGAATATGGCAACACAACTACAAAATTCAAATAAATTCAAATTCAGGGATCAGTCACAGGATAAATTTTTTTGTACAACAACTGAAGTCATGTACAGAGTGATAAAGGTTAAGAGATCATTAATCTGGCAAAATAGACCACCACTAACTGGACCAAAGGTTGGACTTTATTCAAAGGACTCTTTCCAAAGACTTGAATAATTACATCAGATTACTCTTAATTAAATCAGATTAAGGTAGCAACTGATGAAAAATCCTACAGTTATTTAAAGGTGTAATATTTTCTCAGGATAATACCTGATGCCATCTTGTATTTATCGTATTCACCAAATATTGCACCTTTTGGATTACCATTTATTCCAGTTCTTACAAAATTGTCTTCATTTATTTATTTTTATTTTATTTTTTTTTAAAATTCTCTTGAAGATTACAAAGATACTTAGAGCAGTTCAATACCAAAGATGGAATTATGTTGGATGAAACATACAACCATTTTGTTCAGTAAAGTTAATGTTGAAAATAAATGTCATTTTTACTTCATTAAACTAAGTAAAGGATATCATGGACTGAGCATGTGAGCAACGATGAGGTCTTAGAAAGGTTGCAAACAAATTGAAGACTTATACTTAACATCACGAAGAGGCAGCTGAAGTTTCTGGGACACATAATGAGGAAGGAGGGACTGGAGAATCTGATACTCACAGGACGAATAGAGGGAAATTGAGACCAGGGAAAGCAGCATGCAATATACCTGACAAGCTTGAGCAGATGGATGAGAGAACATGGTCTGGGGGAGGAAGCAGAGGGAAGGGACTTGCTGAGAGCTGCAAGGGATAGAGGGAGGTGGAGTCATGATCATCTACATCCTGAAAGGACATGGCACAAAAGAAAAAGAAAAAACCTTTTGACTAAGCCAATATTATTTCCATTAAGGATAAACACAAAGTAATATATATCCACACAAATAAAATGCAATGTGTCATATTGTGTGTAACACCCTTTTCACAGGGTACACAGATACTATTAGGTTGGTGCAAAAATAATGTCGTTTTCTCACATAGTAACATGTGAGAAAACGACATTATTTTTGCACCAACCTAATACTATGTACTATTTATCCATGTGTTGTAGTAGTTGTTTACTACATGTATCCTGCTAGCATTATAATAGAAAACAAAAACATTCATAGACTGTGTTTATCCATTTGTAAATGGAAAATTACATGTTTAAAAATTCTCCCAAAAAAAAAAAGAATTTCTTCTGAAATTATTAGGTTGGTGCAAAAATAATGTCGTTTTCTCACATAGTAACATGTGAGAAAACGACATTATTTTTGCACCTAATATATATTCATTTCTTTTACTCTACTCTTCTGTTATTCTAGTTCTTCAAATAAGTAAGAATTCTAGTTAAGAAAAAAAAAAAAAATTACAGCCTAATCAACAGTCAAGGTTAGGTGTAAAGCTCTAAGTTAATACCAAATTGTCCTAGTGGATAAAAGTGTTGGTTTGTGAGATTGGTGACATAGTAGTTAAATCCCTGGGTCAGGCAGTGTGTACTTGGAAATGGGCAACACAGCCAAAATGTTGGGATAACAACAAACATGCGGACAATAGTCCGAATATAGTGTAAAAATTAACTCCTCGTCCAAGAAATTCAGACAAAAAATTATTAGGTTCTGTATTTTCAAAATTTTATCCCTAGCATTTATTAAATAACATCATTGCTCAATGGGTAATAAGTTACTTTACTATGATAAAGTAAGATTTGTGTGAGTGTAGGAAGTATTATCTATTTTAGTATATAGATTAGATCTCTCAAGAGGTTGGGGAAGTTTAGCAGTAATTTTTTTCTTAGAAGGCCAACAAATAAAGGTTTGTTTTGTATGTCTCTCAGAATAGCCTTATATGAATCTTGGCATTGAGAATCATTGACTGTAAACTCAGATTTTGTTTTCATATATAGAAATGACTAAAAAAAATTGCTGTATAAAAATTTATACTATGAGGAAATCTTATGCCTGACAAACTTGGAAAGCCCGTGTTCTGCAATGGACTAAAAAAAAAAAAGTGGTTAAGCATAAAAAAAAAATATATATATATATTGGATAAACACAAAAATTCACAGCTATTTTGAATAGGTGGTATATGAACTTGTGATTTTATTTCACACATGACTGAAATTTATATGTACCGTATTTTCCACCTTGGAAGACGCATCCTAATATTGGAAAGAAATTTCTAAAGAAAAAATAAATCTTTCTCTTACAACAAAACATTCACCACATGTCCATCATATACTGGCTCATGTAGTGTTTGCATTAAACACTTGTCTGATTTTGTTTGTATAGCAATGACATACTAGTCAAGAGCAGAAAGACTCCCACCACTACTAGTAAACAGAGCTTGTTTAAGCTTGTGGCTCAGGAAGGTTTATAGTCTTGGAAATACTTGTAACAGCTAAGTACTGAGATTACATCATATAAAAGGCTGAATTAGATAACTAACATTATAGTGTAATGACTCAACATACAAATCCATGTCCCTATCAGTCAAGCCAATTAGGTGACCAACCAAGCTTACTTGAGCCTGGGTGCTGCCTTACATTTGTCTTGGAAGACACACCTGTATTTTTCAGGGGAAAAAAGTGTCTTGTAAGCTGGAATATATGGTACATATTTCTGAAAGGTGATATTTTAACATGTCCTTTTGTATGGATTGTGAATTTAAAACTTTTTTTTTTATAGTAAAAGTGAAAATGATCCTCTTTTATTTCTGGAAAGAGAAGTCTGTATAATAGCAAAAACAAATATGTACCATTTATGGAGATGGTGTCATAGCTGAGACTACATTAAGTTAGTTGCTTAGTTCATAAATAGAAATTTTGATCTCGAAGACTGAGAACATTCCAGCATGCCTGTGGTTGTTGGTGACCAAATTGAAATACTTTATTAAAAATAGTCCAGATCACATCATACAGGATATTGCAGGAATAATCTGCATATTTCATATGAGTGTTGTAAGGCATTTGAAAACATTTGGGTACATGAATCACTATGATGTTTAGATAACTTATAATTTAATGTAAACAAAACTTGAATGAACTGCAGTTCTCTGCTTAAATGCAACTAAAATGACTCATTTGTGAAAATAACGATCATAGGTGATGAAAAGCGTATGGTTTACAACAAAGTGGAGTGAAAAAGAAGTTGGAAAATGAAGTGAGCTATTAATGAAGAAGGGGGGGGTTCTGGTGGTATTGGGAGTGCATTGTGTATTATGAGCCCTCTTTGCAAAATCAGATAGTGACTTCAGATAAGTACGCTCCCAGTGGGACCAACTCGAGATGGCATTTGGTGAAGTGTCCATTGGAAGTGTCATCTTTTATCAGGACAATTCCAGACTTCACATCACTTTGCACACCTGGCTGAAATTGGTACAGTTTAGCCGAGATGTCCAACTACAGTTGTGCTCACCTGTCTTGCACATTCAGATTATCATTTATTTTTATCTCTACAAAATTCTCTTAATGGGAAGAACTTAAATTCTCAGGAAACCTGTAGAACCACTTAGACCAGACCAATTCATCACCCAGAATAATGCCAATTCCAAGGAGGAAGGAATCCTGAAGCTGTCTCAACATTGGGTAAAAGGTAGTAGAACCAAATTAAATTCAATATGTAGTTGAATAAATCTATGTACAAATGTTTAAATATTGTCTTTGAAATTCAGTTCAAAATGCTACAAACCTTTTGATATGACCCAATACTTATATGCTGTTCTTTTAACAGTGCACAGATACTACATTCTAATCCGAATCAAATGGTTGGGGCAGAGGGTTACACTTTGATCCTAGTTAGTGCAAATATATTCTCATCAAAGACAGAAGTGACAATGCATACCTAAATAATCTTATTTTCTTTTTTTACTATATTAGAATATATAAATATAAATGAACAAGGTATTTTTTATTTTAATCTCGGTAGTGTTGTTATATATAATATATATTTCAAATATTATTACAGTGAATACTCTGTATTTTAAATAGACACCCCATTTTTATTTATTAAACAGTGTGTACAGGGTACGATGGGTAAATGTCACTATTTTATATTTTTAATTTTCATACATGCTCATTGTTTGTTTTTGGTTTTGTTGACAGTACAGTGTTATTTGGGTGCTGTCTGAGAAAAAGAGCACCATGACTCGATTCACTCCACTAGAAATTTTGAAACAGCATTCTGTACTGCTTGGCATTCATGCTGGAAGCACCAGTATGAACATTTCAGAGTGTTTGGGTGTCTGAGGACAGTGTGGAGGATTCAGAAAGGGTTGTATGAGTCTGATGTACGGTACAACAGCTTAGAAAAGTCATTTTGATCGTTCTAAGTAAATTTGTAGGTGAGGGCCTCATACTCAATACAGAGGCCTACATCAAGTGCTTTGAGGAATTAATGCTGCCCTGGGTCAAGAGGGTGGCTACTGGAAAACACTGTCTGCTAACAGGACACCATGCCACACAAACAGGAGGGCCCAGTCATGGCTGTCAGACAATTTCTGCAACCATTTCACCCCTTACATCTGGTGACCTAACTCCCAACTGCAGACCCCTTGACTGTGTGGAACACAGTTGATTAACTGAAGGTAAGGATTATGCCAGCATTTACCAACTTAAACAAGGAGACTATCCAGAAGAGTTGCAGGAGATTCCAAAGTCATCTGGAGACTATAGTTGAAGGAAATGACGATTTTTTAATTGAATAAATTTACTCTTTATTATTTCAAAGTATTTTGGTAAATATGTCTCTTGAAATGAGATGTCAGTGTTTTCATTTTTGTGTAAGACGACAATTTATCCATTGCACTCTGTATTATGTTTAAAGAAAAATGTATTCTGACTGCCCCTTTTGTCGGGAAAACCACTGTTTGATCCAGTATGCTTTACTGCTTAACTACAGAAGGCAACACACAAAGTAAGATTCTGTTTTCCCTTTTTAAGGAAAGCATATCCTCTTCACCCCGGTTTTCTTGGAAGCTTCATATCTACTCGGGTTTTATATTGGAAATGTAAAAGCATTTTCTTAAGAATTAACGGATTTATTTTTAATTATACATTTTTATTACTTCAAGTGTTATTATAATGAATACACCACACTTAAAATAGATGCCCTATTTTTATTTATTAAACAGAGTGTATGCAGAGAGGGTGTGTTATTTACTAAGATTTCTTGAACGCCAATGAAGTACACCCATAGATACTGCTTAATAAATAAATATCTATTTCAAGTATAGTGTATCTGCTATAATAACATTTTAAGTAATAACAATTGTGGATTAAAAATAAATCAATTAGTTATTTAGAAATATATTAAACCACCCACCGGGATCCTTTTAAGAGCATTTCATGATATAAAATGAAGTAACAATATTAATTATTTTAATTTGTATTTCAATTTGAAATACAAGTTATTGTAATAATTATTATTACATTAAATACAATATCAGATCAATGATATAATAATTATACTTTTTTTTATTGTTTCTTGCTCACATTTATTTCAAAATAATGGCAGCAAACCAGCATGCATCTATTTGCCATTAAGGAGATGACAGTTTTCCATCCATACAGATTTTTTTTTATAATGACTCACCCACATAGTGTCTTCACATATCAAGTACTTGCCAAACAACTGAGAAATTTTTTTAAAAATGTTTTTACTGTAGTGAATTATGTATATTTAAATAAAGTTTAATAATGTAGGTTTATTATTTTTCACACAATTGATTGTTGGAATATAATATGCAAGTATTTGTTTTTATAGATAGATAGTTTGCACTATTTACATTATTCGGACTATTGCCCTCATCTTCATCCGGCCTTCTTCAGGTAGTTGGAATGTCGAACAGAACCCTTTATTTCGCTCACTGTTCTAGTCCCACATGCCATGTCTAATGGAGATCAGTTATCTCCTGTTAAGTCCCCTTTTCAAGTTCTACACTGCCTTAACCAGATATTGAACTCTCACTCTTTGGGTTCTGTCACTGGATCTAACCAACACCTTTATCCACTGTGCCATGTATCCTTGAGGACATCTGTGTATGAATTTCTGGGTATTATAAAATAGCAACCATTTTTTTTACCAGTGCTCATATTGCAATTTTTGCAGTTATCATTGCATGTTTTTACCAGAGCTCATATTGCAATTTTTGTTATTGTTTTTCTCTAGCGCTCCTTACTACTGATTCCCATATTGTATTCATTTCTATGCTTGGTCAGCTCAGATTTTTGTGGCCTAGCATATGTGTGACAAAGATGAGGGCAATAGTCCAAATAATATAAATTGTGTACATAATACCTCATCTGAGAAATATAGACAGATACATATAGTTTGATATAAGAATGTATATTGAAAACAAATACTGAATTTGCTATTAAAAATGCCAAAAAACCCCCCAGAAAAACAACCCTAGCTCAAGAACCCCTTGTCTAATTTTAATGAAATTTGCCACTGCACTTGGCTGGGGTTCATGGTACAATATACCTCTAAATTGGTTGAGTATTATATATTGTTTAAGCTGTATATCTGGAATATACAAACATATATACAGTATTAGTTTTATTAGATAGATAGATATATAGATTTGGCATTTTCCTCATTTCATGCATCTATTAATTTTTTTTTTTTTTTTTTTTTTTTTTTTATCTTCTGAGAAATTTTGTGTGGCCTCTTTAAAAGCTGCAATATTGAGTGAAAGTCAGTTTTGTGTTAAATTCTACTTGTCGTTTACAGTTCAGCTGGTTTGGCAGAGTTATGAAAACCTTGATTGTTTCTGGTCATAAATTTCAGTGTTATCTTTTGGCTTTTAATTAATGGTCACGTCTCCTCATTTTCCCTCATTTTCTCTATTACAATTCATTTGCAGTTAAGCCCTGAAAATGAAGTGAATAAACATTGAAATATTGAAAAAGAAAAAAAAAAACATACTCTTTTCATCTACAAGCAAAACAATATGATCAACTAAAATAATGAATTGTGTGACTTTTTCTTTTGTTTCTGTCTAACAATAGACTGTCCTGTCGTCAACTAATTATTAGTAATGCGACTTGCTAATAAATAAGTAATGAGATCAATCTTTTATGCTAATAAAAAAAAAAAAAAGCATCCTGATACCATAAGTGAAAATTACAATTATTGTTATGGTAACACAAAGCTATATTCACTAATATTTGTATACACATGCAATAAATACACTCATAAACATGTGTGTGACTGAGTGCTTAGAGTGTTAGCATTCTATTCTGACCATGAGACTCTTGTTCAAATCTCACCATGGTCAATTTACCAAGGAGATGACTTGATAGGAGAGACAGTCCCAATGTACCCCAAGTAGCTGAAAAAAAAAAACAAAAAAAAACGTCATGGGTTGATCAAAGCCTTGTAGGTGAAACTGGGTGGACTAAACCATTTTCAGAAGCTGTGGAGGATTTGAGTATACAGGCTTTGTTCCATTACTGATCATGCAAGATTGTGAACTCTCTTCTCAAAACTGTAGCTACGGTCTACTCAGTGTGGAGGTTGTTGAAGAAACAGATGTGCCGGAGCAGGTGTCTGCAACTGAGATTAGCTATTAGGTTGGTGCAAAAATAATGACGTAATAATGTTGTTTTTTTTTTTGTTTTTTTTACGTTAAAAATACGTCAAAAAACGACATTATTACATCATTATTTTTGCACCAACCTAATAGTTACCCTAGCAGATGGGCTTACTTTAAAGTGAGTAGGCAGCCATTTTATATATATATATATATATATATATATATATATATACACACACACACACACACACACTGATAATATACATTTTGTTTCTCACCATTTAGTACAATTAGTTTCATACATGTGGCAATCATCAGGTATGGGCTGAAAACTGAGCGGTGTGAAATCTAAATATTAATATTTATAACCCATTGTTTAGATAGAGCAGTTCATTTACTAATCAAATTAACACACACATATGCACACAATTATTATTATTAGTAGTAGTAGTGTTAGTAGTAGTAGTAGTAGTAGTATAAATTTTAGTTCTGTTATTTTACATCAAGCACTGTTTTATTACCATCAGCACTGTGTGCTATTTTTACATAAACACATTTTTTTTTTTTTTTTATTATTCCGGATATTCAAATATATTGAACCTTTTTTTTATAGATAGTAACTAGTGGATCATTACAAAAATTTGTATTCTATTAATGTTACTATTTGTACTCTGGTGCAAAATTTTGCAATTATCCAATAGTTATATATGTAAAAATTTCTGATACTTGTTATAAAAATGATGCTATTTATCTGATCTCAGCTCTCTGAATCAATTCTTATACTTTTCATCTGTAAACTAACAGATTATTATTTGTTTCTTAACTATTTCTCAGATTAAATTTAATACCCTGACAGTTTTCTTTTTATTTATACATTTATATTGAAGAAGACTGTCCTTCTAAATTTTTTTGATTTCACATAAGGATATAAATTAAATTCTAAAGGATGAAATGTCAGGGTGAGACAATACTTAATACTAAATGATCTATATAATCTGTAATGTGCCAAATATGAACAAATTACACACACACACATATAAAATTTGTAGATATTGTATGACCTAGAAGATTCTTGTGATAGCAATGACACAAATATGATCCAGTTTTATGACTTGTAGAATTTAATATCATTTTATAACCAACTTGTTCAGTGCCTGAATTTTCCACTTGACTGTCTTGAACATCTGATACATAAATAGTATTTTGAATTGATATTTTTTGAAATAATTAAACGGATTTATTTTTTTTATTTTTTTTTTTTTTTTTTTTTTTTTAAAGAAATGTGATTAACATGAATGAAATTTAGAAAGGTATTTTTTAAACATTTTCTTGCTATGTAAAATAGCACAATTCCTTTTTAATTCTGAAATTTTGCTAGAAGATAATTATGTTAACAAATAGAGTAGAAATATCTGGCAATACAAATATTATACATGAGGATTGTTTCATATTTTTTAACTTTACACTTTTGTGGTTTAATCAAATAGTTTGTATTTATTTGCCTATGTATGCACTGGCTGCTAGTTATTGTCACTGTTCAGGTTGTCATTCTACATGCCATTATTAAATAGCATGGATCAGTACTAAAGAATCTTTTAGCAAGATATGCACTATTTATTAATGGGTGGATAATTATAGTTTGACTAATTGCACGAAAGGGGGCAGCTGGAATTAGGATGGAGGAGTTATTTAAAAAGACTATTACAATAGTAAGTAAAATACATAATTGCAGAATTCTTTTTCAATTATTAATGATAAAGCAAACAAAAAGAAATGTGAATGAAATAATGGTTATCAGTGCAGAAAGTGAAATCAGTAGGCTGAGTTCAAGTTCAGGCCAAGTCTGTTGCATTGACTTCTCACTAATGTTCTTTGGAAAAGGCATGAATCTATTTTTTCTCTCCCCCCCCCCCCTCAGGTATGAATTAAATTGCAAGGTAGTTTCGGCCCTCTAGTTTTGGGTGGCTTCTTTTTTTTTTTTTTTTTTTCTTGGGCTTCTTTTTTTTTTTTTTGTCAGTTTTTTATTGGCTTTTTTTTTTTTTTTTTTTTTTTTTTTTTCTTGGGCTTCTTTTTTTTTCTCAGTTTTTATTGGGCTTTCTTTTTTTTTTTTTTTTTTTTTTTTTTTTTCTCGTTTTTTTTATTGTTTTTGTTCTTTTCAGTTTGTTATTGTTTTTTTTCCTTGTGTTCCAGTTATTTTATTGCCTTGCTTGGGTTGAAATGATTAAAAAAATGGCTGATGTCCCTTGTACACCACTTTCACATTTAAGGAATTTGTTCTCAAAATGCTTGATTATTGTAGCCACCATCTATTAGCTGTGTAATCATCCTGGATAAACGAATCTTTCGAACTAGGGTTTGTTTATTTACCACACTTAGCCTAGGAATATTGTTTGTTCCATGATGCATTCAGTGACTGACTATACTTCTCTCTAATGAAAGCTCTTTCAACCATGGTGTAAATAATACTGTAACTATCTAGACTGTGCAACTGCAATGACATTCTATTTTTGCTTGTTGATCTATTCAATGACTGGGTCAGCTAAATGATATAACTACGATAAAAAAAAAAAAACAATATTCCAGTAAAACCAAAGTTAAAAATCAGGATGATGCATTTTTTTTATTCCCCAACTCCCTCAAAGGATATACAATTGAAACTATAAAAAAAAAAAAAAAAAAAGAAGTATCATTGCAAACAGAAACTCTATGATCCTTTCATTAACTGCATATTATGTGTTTTGCCAGGACTACATACAATTTTGAGATGTCCTTCTAGACTGGTTGCCACTGAAGTTGGGGGATTTGTGGATTCATAACTTTCTTGAAACGTCCTGGGTTTGACGGTAAACTGCATCCGCGTCCTGGGTACGGCGATAAACTACATCCAACAACAAGGCCTCAGATAATGTTTTCGGAAAAATAATGATGCCAGCTATATGTTTTTGAAACAATAATGTTGCCAGCTATACATTTTTTTGTAAAAAATAATGTCAGCTATACGTTTTTTGTTAAAAATAATGTTGCCAGCTATACATTTTTGAAACAATAATGTTGCCAGCTATCCGTTTTTGAAACAATGTTGCCAACTATGCATTTTTGAAACCATAATGTTGCCAGCTATATGTTTTTTGTAAAAAATAATGTTGCCAGCTGTACGTTTTTGAAACAATAATGTTGCCAGCTATACGTTTTTTATTCCATACAAAATAGGCATTTAAAATTCATATAAACTGGATTTGGCATTAAATAACCCACAGTGGTTGATATGCCATAAAACCCAAACAAACAAACTTTCTTGAAGGTATTTGTGTGAAAGTGAATTTGTGTGAAAGTGAATAGAACAAAACTCTACTGGAATGCAAAAATCCAATTTCTTATTCAGAGCTTCTTTTTTATTTATACTAATGTTCACTCAATACAGAGCCAAAAAGCCACTCAAGGTAGAGGGTTACTGTGTGGTGTTGTATGAGAAAGCAAGAAAAGAAATTCATGGATCTATGCAGGGAAGATAACAGTTAACCCAAGGAGGCATGAAGAGGTCAAGATTGTAGTGATTGGGAAAACAAAGCACCAGTTCTTGGGAAGAAGCTGTCCGAATGGAACTTAGTTCTTACTCTAGGAATACAAAAGGAATGGGGATGATTCATCCTTGTGTATGTGGCATCCTGCTATCCATTACACGTTCTGTGCAAACGAGATGAGAATGTACCCTAAAAATCAGATATTCTTGTCATAAAAATGAACTTTATAAACATTAAGGGAGAATAAATGTTTTTTTTTTTATTTTTGGTTTTACTTAGACACATCTGTTCAATGTGTCTGAAATGCTCTTTACAATGTAATCAGTAGTAGCCACACCTTGTAAATTCTGTTATTAACATTCCCATTGTCAACATATGAAAAAAATACATTGATTTTTCCAACTAATCAATATTGAGGAAACAGGACTGAAAGGATATGTTTGTTGTCTGGACATAAATTATACTTCATCTGAAACAAAAATACATGTTCTTTGCTAATAGTTATTGCAAAGTTATTAATAATCAATATCTGATTCATTTGTCTGAGAGATAAACTCTTTTTTTTCTTTTTTCTTTTTTTTAAATCTTAAAAAAAAAAAATCTTCAAAGAATATTTTTTTTATAACTTTATGATAATCTCTTTGTGGAAAATGGTTCAGTGCTGTGGTTACGTGTCACTATTTTGATTAATGACAGTGAATGTATGAAGTTTTTAAACAACTTAAATAACCCCTAGTTATCTTTTAGTTTGTGTGTTGTTTGTTGTTTTTTTTTTGTTTTTTTTTTGTTTTTAGTGTTTTTTCTTTTTTCTTAGTTTTTTTTTTTTTTTTTTTTTTTTTTTTTTCTTAGGTTTTTTTTTTTCTTTTTAGGTTTTTTTTTTTTTTTTTTTAGTTTTTTTTTTTTTTTTTTTTTTTTAGTTTTTTTTTTTTTTTTTTTTTTTTTTTTCTTAGGGGTTTTTTTTTTTTTCTTCTTTTTCTTAGGTTTTTTTTTTCTTCTTTTTCTTAGGTTTTTTTTTTTTTCTTACGTTTTTTTTTTTTTTTCTTTTTCTTAGGTTTTTTTTTTTTTTCTTTTTCTTAGGTTTTTTTTTTCTTCTTTTTACGTTTTTTTTTTTTCTTTTTCTTAGTTTTTTTCTTTTTTCCTACTTTTTTCCTTTTTTCTTTACTTTTTCTTTCTTTTTCTTAGTTTCTTTTTTTCTTTCTTAGTTTCTTTTTATCTTTCTTAGTTTCTTTTTATCTTTCTTTCTTAGTTTCTTTTTTTTTTTCTTTCTTAGTTTCTTTTTTTCTTAGTTTCTTTTTTTCTTAGTTTCTTTTTTTCTTAGTTTCTTTTTTTCTTAGTTTCTTTTTTTCTTAGTTTCTTTTTTTCTTAGTTTCTTTTTTTCTTAGTTTCTTTTTTTCTTAGTTTCTTTTTTTCTTAGTTTCTTTTTTTCTTAGTTTCTTTTTTTCTTAGTTTCTTTTTTTCTTAGTTTCTTTTTTTCTTAGTTTCTTTTTTTCTTTCTTTCTTTGTTTCTTTCTTTCTTTGTTTCTTTCTTTCTTAGTTTCTTTCTTTCTTTGTTTCTTTCTTTCTTAGTTTCTTTCTTTCTTAGTTTCTTTCTTTCTTAGTTTCTTTCTTTCTTAGTTTCTTTCTTTCTTAGTTTCTTTCTTTCTTAGTTTCTTTCTTTCTTAGTTTCTTTCTTTCTTAGTTTCTTTCTTTCTTAGTTTCTTTCTTTCTTAGTTTCTTTCTTTCTTAGTTTCTTTCTTTCTTAGTTTCTTTCTTTCTTAGTTTCTTTCTTTCTTTCTGTTTTTCTTTCTGTTTTTCTTTCTTTCTTTCTGTTTTTCTTTCTTTCTTTCTGTTTTTCTTTCTTTCTTTCTGTTTTTCTTTCTTTCTTTCTGTTTTTCTTTCTTTCTTTCTGTTTTTCTTTTCTTAACATTTTGTATAGAATATTAGTGAGAAATATATTTTAATTTAAAATTAAATAATATAAATAGTTACCTTTTTATTTTTTAAATATAATTTTTTTCTTTTTTTTAAATATTTTCTTACATTAATTTTTATATAGCAGGCATTAAGGTCATTAAAGAAACCACATGAAATTTTTTTTTACAGTAAGGCTCACCCTGTACAAAGCCTGGGGGGGCCACTTGAGGTAGAGGGTTACATTAAAGGGTAGTTTGTATGGATAGGAAGGGAAGATAACAGTTAACTCTAGACTTGAACAGGTTAAGAACATTAGGACATTTTCCATTATGGAAATCCTAGCAATGTCCTAAATGTATCCATTTTTTCATTACCAAATCCTCTGTTAGACACTGTTTCACTGTTTCCATATTCATAATTCAGTTCTGCTATCAGTCATACACTTAATTTTTGATCTGAGCCTATCAAGGTTAGCACTCTGTTCATATTTGAATCTATTTGAGTCTTTGTCTACCCACTTGTCATTGTGTACATCTTCTCACCTTTCTTTTCTTCTCACTATATTAAACACTATATAATCACCATAAGGTTTTTTGTTAAATTTTGCAGAAAAAGTCTTGGTTATAAAAATATATGCAAGATGTGACTTTAATTTTGAGAATGACCCTGTGAAATCAAATTTGCTTACCTGGCTACTGTCACCTTCAAAGTATTTCCCTTGTGAAGCTATGAGATGATTTGTCTATTGATGGAAATATTATTAGGCCTTGTTTTCCAGAATTCTTTTCAGTAGTATTGTCACGGATGGTTGAGTGTCGGTGAATCTTTGTCCTTTCAGAGCATTTTTCAATTCTGGAAATAGTCAAAGATCATAGCAGTCTGGTCAATGAAATGGATGGCCTATTTCTGTAATAAATATCTTAGCCAGGAATTTTTAAACATATTTGTATCATATACAGAATTGTCATGGGAAAGAATCAACTTGTTAGATAAGGGTTTGGGCTTTTTCTTCAACCCTTTCAGTACTTCCAAATAAACATGTTGATTGACATGTTATCCATGTGCTAAGAATTTGTAGTAAACTGTTCCTTTATGATCAAAGAAACACCATGAGCATGTTCTTGAACTGCAGACTAGCCATGCGTGTTGTTTTCAGCTGGGAGGCTTAAAACTCTATCACATTGAAACAACATTTCTCATACAATCACAGAAGTTAAACAACATTGAGCCTAGTCAGTACCTCGATGGTGACCTCTTGGGAATACCAGGTGCCATAAGCTTGGATTTATGGGTCATATAATGGATAACCATTCAGAATTGGACATTGGTGAGCAAAGTTCCAATTTCAGTCAGGTTTATATTCACTTACATATAAATACCCTTGGAAAAATTATGAGTCTACCTTCCCCCCATAGCTATGGGCTAATTAGTAGGACTTGTGACAGTAAATCATTATCTCCAAAACACATTCTTACAATCTAAAAAAAAATATATATATTTTCTGGTTTTAAATAACCTGCAAAATGTTGGTAAAGCATAAAAAAAAATAAATCTGGTTTTCAGCTGAGGGGAATTCTTGTTTTTTCTACTGCATGCTCTGGTATTTTTTTTCTAGATTACATAGAAAACACTACATTTCATCACTGGCAGTGACCCTATCAATCATATCTATCTGCATTATTAAAAAAGACCAGATGCCACTTGAAACCAATATTATTTCTGTGTTTCAGTCAGGATTCAAGGAATCTTGTTGGAGAAAATCTTTTTTTAATTCCCAAATCTTCTGTTACAATCTATTCAATTCTTTTGCTATCAATTGTACACGTAATCAGAGTGCACCAGTGTTTGCACCCTATCCATATTTACATCTTTTTCTTTTTGGCTGCTCACTTGTATTGTCATGCACATCTCACTCTTCCTTGAACTGGCCATTCTACTCCAAAATACTGAATTTCTTCAGAGCATTTTTACCAATAGCCATTTTTAATAGGGGACTAACATTTCACTACATCTTTTATCAATCTTTATACAAAGCTTAATGTTAATTAGTTGCTCCAGATTCTTTTCACTCAATCTCTGCTAACAATATAACATGAATATGTACTATTTCCTCTACTGCTCGGCAACAAATGACTCCTGGTGTGTGTCTCATCAAAGTTAAAGTTATAACATGCTCAGGCATAAATGTTTGTTTGCCTGACTAATCAACTCTTGGTGACACATTGTAATTCTGGGAATTGTTATATCTCATATAATTCTGGAGTTTAGTAATCTCTATCCTACAGCTGTCTGCAGTCATTTTTTGGAAGTCTCCACCACACACACACACACACACAGAAAAATAATGATTCATATAATGAGGAAATACACTAAATTGAAATATAAAAACACAAATAACCTGATAGCAGTCATAAAATGTTTGCTCCTTGAAGTTATTTGTGAAACAATGAAGAGAGAGAGAAAAAAAATAACTGATTACTATTGTCATTTGACACTTTGTTTTAGAACAAATATTGTTTTAAAACTCTGAACTCTATTAAATGTCATCTGTTTGTTTGTTTTTTTACTTAGTATAAATATTTGATTTCAAATAAAAGTTTCAAAAAAAAAAAATTCATTCCAAATTTTGTAGCCATAAGTGCTGTTTTGGGTCCAGAATCAACACAGCTAAAGAGGTCTGACATTTTTATTTTCACTCATTTTTTTTTTTTTTTAATTTTAATTCTCTTTTCCTCTTATATATAAAGTACTATGATGTAGACCTTGAGAAATTTTTTTTTTTTTTTTTTATGCAAAGACTTGGAGTTAATGATTGTTCATTCTTTTAGTTTATGGAGCCTAGGACTGCAAAAATACTAAATGCTGTTGTGGTGGTCTCAATCGCAAGAGGGTTCTTACAGGTTGGATTGTCTTACAGGGCTAAAGGGATTGAAATGCCCCACTATTTATACATAGCTAGAGGAAGAAAAAGATTCATGTTTCTTACAAAGGCATTAATATAGCATGAACACGCTACTCCTTGTGTCTTAAATTACTGCTCTGATCAAGATTTGAACACCATTTGCTAGTTTCTGTTTTTGTGCCATTAATTATTAGATCACCTACACTTCCATTCTGTACACACGCGCGCACACACACTTCATATATGTAAAAATTCAGATATAAATAAAAAATATACCTGTAAAGAGACTGAATAAAGTAAAGGTAAACTATGGAGGATGCTTAGTGATGTATTAGGTTGGTGCAAAAATAATGACGTAATAATGTCGTTTTTTGACGTATTTTTTAACATCAAAAAACGTCATTATTTTTGCACCAACCTAATAATTTAATGCCTAATAAATAAAATTGAGTAAATATTGATTTTCTTTTTCTTTTTTTTTTTTATAATGCAATTACTATTTACTATTTTCTTTTAATGGTCATATGTCAGCTTAAGAAAGGAATATATCTTTTAGGAAAGG